>VURO01036917.1:2945-21533 GCA_015108175.1 Pelvicachromis taeniatus
CCACTAACAAAAAAAAAAAAAAACAAATAAATCAAATAAAAAAAAAAATAAAAAAAAGAGGGGGGGGGGGGGGGGGGCATTTCTCAGATTAATCATTAATCAGAATCACAGTGGAAAAATTAAGCTAACCATCAGTTAGCTTTTATCTGAGGCCCCAATCACACAGGCATAGGGACGAGTCGGGAGAATTAAAACTATCGAATGATTCAAATATTTAATCATTAAGGAAAATGTGCTGAATGTGTACCAATCAAGTATATTTCATTTGACCACATTTTAATAAATGTAACATTTTGTAGTGTAGGTGTGAGCTTTGTGCTAAAATCAAAACCTGTATTCTTTATAAGTGCCACCAGAAGGTAAGTCCTCTGGTTGCAAACAGACTTATGGTTGTATATTTAATTCAGTTTAGCTTGTTTTTGTATATAGCCCCAAATTTCAACAGCAGTCAACTCAAGGTGCTTTAAATTGTAAGTTAAAGACCCTTCGACAATACAGAAAAACCCGCAACAATCAAATGAGCCCTGTAAGAGTAAGCACTTCGGCGACAGTGGGAAGGAAAAACTCCCTTTTAACAGGAAGAAACCTCCAGCAGAACCAGGCTCAGGGAGGGGCGGGGCCATCTGCCGTGACCGGCTGGGGGTGAGGGAAGGCAATGAAGTCTATGCTTGTTCTGGGAACTCCATAAACACTTTCTTGACGACTTAATGGGCTCAATTGTTGATTTCAGGTGTTACTAAATAAAAATGGAGTTTGTTTTGTAGCTTGTGGTCAGAAAGGAGGATTATCAAGGGTATGCTCATTGGCTGTGCTCATTGTCCTCATTTTTTCGGTTGGTTCTGCCTCCCAGCCATCACATCTGGTTTGAAAACACTAAGATAAGAACAACAAGAAATGCTCAGCTCAAGGCATCAAAAGGACCACTACTACTCATGGGTAGGAGCAGCTTCATCCGTCTTTTATAGAGTCTACGGTTGCAGTGTTACACTGAACAGGAAGATAAGAATGTGGCCTCGATCTTCTTATCTAACGCTGCAAAAAATAAGTATAAAAATAATAATTATACAGCACGGCAGATAAAAATATAGCCGTTCCGTAGGAAGTCCCGAGCCTTTGTGACGTGGATAAATATAGCTGTTTTTAACAGCTCTCCCACACATGACTGAAGCCCTCATAAAGGACACGCCGAGCATCCGGAGATGATTAACGCTTACATTGAATCACCCTGATGATGGTTAAAATGTTGCTATTAAATAATGAGCGGACAAAAACCTCCACAAACCACACTGCAGCACGCACGCCTTACATGATTATGTTCCTTTCGCCTGCCTTACGTTACGTACGCTACTCATAATGTCTGAATCAAACCGGAAAGAGAAGGAGAAAAACGGTCTCGGCTGGATGCCAGAGGGATATAAAGCAATACGCCACAATCCAATTACCCGCATGGGATCTCAATAACGACTGAACTTGATCTCGAACTCTATCATATCCCTGAGTGCCTTAATACACATCTTCAGTGAGATTGCACCTCTTTGGTTTCCACGGCGGTGTCGTCAGTATCCCTCTTCAAGCCTTTTATATTACACTTTCACTTATCAATGCTCTGCCTGTCTGCTAATGGCAGCAGAAGTACCTTGAAAGGATCTTTATGACACACATACAACCACATTACTTCTATTTCCTCATTTTTAAAATTCATTTTTCTGCATTTCTACCACTTCCTGTTTTTGCCCCCAATGTCCCCCCCGCTCTGCTATCTCATGTCCTTCATTTTCCTTATCTACCCATAATTTCTTTCTCCCTCTTCTCCTATGTCTTCCCTGACGTTTCTCTTGGTGTCTTGATATATATATATATATATTTTTTTTTTTTTCCTATTGTCAAGAAAGAGCCACAATTATGTGACATCCCACTTTCCGAACTCATCATATTCCCCTCTGATTCCATATCATGGTTGACAATAGCTGGGTAAAAAACACAGCTGCAGGTCCGTCTGCCTCATAATTACACCTTAAAGATTCTGCTGGATGGACACTTTTCAGTAAATTGGGACCAAAAGGAGAGAAAAAACACACTCCTGCTGAGGGAATAGAGGGTTTGTGGGGAGTATAAGTACAGTGATGTCTGGGTGACGGCTACAGAAGAGAAAGGTTCAAATCTTTGTTGTTTGTGGGATGTGGAGAGTCGCAGATTATAGCTCCGGCGCTGCAAACATTTCAGAACTGATTTGAAGTGTGTTATTTTGATTTGGAGGAGGGGATTTGTTTTCCAGAGGGCACCAGGGAAGACGCTCTATTCTTAGAGGAAGGAGATGTTTTAAGTTTGTATCTGCCATTTAAAAAGACTTCCAACATAGTTTTAGGGAGTTTAACATAGAAAGCCCTGCTGCGGGGAGTCCCGATTTCATGTGAATCCTCAACATAAAACTTTAAACGTAACATTAAAACGGCACATATGCAAGCTCAGAGAGAAAGACGGCGTGATAAACAAACCAAAACAACAAGAGAGCTGTGCTTTAAGGTCTTCTACTTCCTTTATCTGTGGTTCAGAGGAGACACACGGGCTGGAAAAACAACTTCTTCTAAGGAGGGAGAGGACTTGATAAAGAGTCGTGTAAAAGTGGAAGGTTTTTCATTATAAATCAAAGTGTTTACGGGTTGTTTTCTCTTTTCCTTTTTAAGCACACTCTCTCTCTGGATAGGACCCCAGAGCTCTTTAATAACAACTAAAAATGGAAAACAATTTCAAATGCATGAGAAGCAGCACTCAGAGTCGTTTACTGGAGGAGTTCTTTCTATGTTTGAGTGTGGATTCAGGCTAAACCTAAAGGACCCCAAACTGACCTACTTCATTTTAAAAATGTTTACTTTTAATTTATTTAAAGATAAATAATATTAATCACTAAAAAATGTTGCTATATAATATGATCTTCAGTCTGCTGCTCAAGTTTGCCAGTAAGTCATCTGAGCAACAGGAATCATAAACTATTCCAGTAACCCGAGGACGTGGTTGTTTCGATTGTAGAAGCCAGAGCAAAGACTTACGTTTCAGTTCAAATATCTATATACAGTACATTACTAAAACATTTATGCGGTAGTAGTGAGACTAAAATAAAAGTATACTGGCAAAAAGAGTAGCGGAGGACGGCATGATCCTGCAAAGCTTGCATGTAAAAGGATTCTCTGCAGCTCGGCGAAAACGACATCGTCTCTTACTGCTAAGCACTCGATTATCTGATCATCGGCCACAGGACATCTTACAGTCACTGACTGGACCATGAACTCAAGGTGCTTTGTATTGAAAGACAAAGGCCCAACAACCTTCTGTGAGTAAGCGCTTGGCGACAGTGGGAAGGAAAAACTCCCTTTTAACAGGAAGAAACCTCCAGCAGAACCAGGCTCAGAGAGGGGCGGGGCTATCTGCCGCGACCGGTCAGGGCTGAGGGGAGGAATACGGGATACTTTGTTTTTTGATCTTTAGCTATTTAACGATACAGTTCCCTGACATGTGATGCTGCCTACAAAATAGTGTGTCGACAGGAGGGCAGGATCTGGGAAGCGCAGCGTACCTGGAGAAGCAGGTCCGAGGCCGGCTTGATCTTCTGCTGGAACAAAACACCGAGCGCCCGATTCTGCTGCTCGAGATCGAAAACCCTTGTTCGCAGCTTCAGACACTCCTCCCTCAGATCCTGATTCAGGAGGACAAACAGAAAGAGCATTGTCTGGGTGTAAAATTCACATGACAGGTAGAAAAACACTATATATCCATTAATTTATATTAACATGCATTCAAAGAAAAAGACGGAACAAACCTTCTGGGTTAGAAGCGCCTGTACGACTTGATTGGCAACCTGAAAGAGAAAAAGAAAGCATCACAGAATATAATTTATCTGCTTTGGCACAATAATAAAGTCTTGACCTCATATGACCCTTCCGGGCCTCTGTAGAAGCCCTTACACTGCACTTTAGAGTGTTTGTACGTCCTCAGCCAATTTACACTTCAGATGAATTATTATGAGCCCAAGCAACCACTGTGGGACAATGCATTTCACATTTTTCTCCGCTATTGGGTGTGTGTGTCTCTTTTACACACTCGTGCAGACAATGTTGAGCTCTCACAGCCTAATGGCGGTATTGACAGCGCCGGGTTGATGTAGGGGAGCAGAGGTGTGCCTGGCTTAAGTGCTCCTGCGCCCGGGCCTTGGTCTCAGAGCGGTTCGCACTTCAGACCGCAACGCCGATGGAGGAGCGTCTACGATTACTGCCCATTGATTGCTCATTAATACCCCGTGAAGCCCCATCGGCTCTTTCGAGCGCCTCGTTTCTCGTTTATTGAACGAAGAGAGACGGGGGTAAACATGGCAAAATGAGCCCTGCTTGTGGAACCGCAGAGTTACAGATCTGCCTCTTGTGATCAAACAAACCAGAGTTAATGGTGTTTGACAGAGGATGTGAACTTGGGCACGCTGTACGTCCTGGGTACAAGCAACAAACACAATAAACGACTTTGGCCGCACACTAAAATTTCAGACAGACAGCTGGTGTAACATAAAAAATAATCATCCCTTCTGTTACACTGTTGTTCTAGTTAGAGGGGCGCACACGTCCTCCATCATTAAAACAGGATTATTGCTAAGCCGTCCTTGCACCAAAAGCCAACCACAAAGGAAAACAGTTGACAAATAAACACAACAAAACCGAGCTGAGCCATCTTAGTGAGAGCAGGGAAGCAGAAAGGAGACGAAGGCTGAGTTTACTCCAGATGCAATCCATCGAGGATGCAGCTCTGTATAACAATGCCCTCCCCTTCCCCGTACTTTCTTTTCTTTTTTTTGCACCACTCACTTTCGATCTTCTTCCTCACCCCCTCTCATTTTTATTTCCCCTTATGCTCTCACCAGTCTTTCCCACCCTGCGGCAGATCTGCTCAGTCTGCTGAGCTTGTCGGTTTGAGGACAAATTGGGCGACTTGTCCCTGCTGGACATGCTTTCCTTTAGCAGTGCTCCCTCCATCCCGGAGTGATTCAGCAAGCAGGCACAGCCCAGAGCAGGGGCTGCTTCATTTCCCTTATGCGGTTCCCTAAACAGTGCTTAACAAGCTCTCGCAAAATAACCAGAGGGCACAGAAGTGATATTGTTACGTAAACTATTTCTGCACAAACATCGGTTCACGTCAGGATGAAGCTACTCACAAGCTGACATTTCAGACTTGCATTTCTGAAATGCATCACAAGCACTTAACTGCACGTTACAGTTACAAAAAGAAGAAAAATAAGTAGCAAAGAACCGAAAAAGACTGCAGTACCACAAATGGCCACTTGAGGCTGGCACCAGAAGCAAGTCACGCTACAGATTTTCATATTAAAATGACCAAATTTACATCAGAAATAAACACGTTTACCGTCTAATACAAAAAACATTTTGGGCTCTATAAAAAATTTCAGCATCCATGAGATTAATACATATGGATGGACATGAGCTGTATGCTATAACAGCTGTACGCTAGGCTTAGCTTAAGCTAATTTGAGTGACTATGTTGGTGCCTTTTTCAGCTTAATGTGTGATTAACTGTACTTCAGTGCTTCAGTCTCAAAAAGTGAAATTCTCAAAGTTTCTTTGTATTTCATTTTTAGCACTGATTAGCGCATTTCTGTTATGTGTTATGCTATTCACGCTAGCTAGCATTAGGTCTGCCATTCCTGACTTTCTTAGGCAGTACCGCAGTTCCTGTTCTGGCATCCTATAGATATACTGTTGATAGCCTACCAGCTACTTGCACTGTATACTGCAGCTGCTAAAAGCATGGAAAATAAGTAGTATCCATGTAGTTGTGAAGGTGTAGATTTTTTTATTTGACATATACTGCAGGCGTAGACATAACTAAATGCAAACGACAGGTCAAGTGCACTAAATGAACTTAGCCTGGATAAATGTAAATATGTGTGTGTTGTTCCTTAACGGTTCAAAAGTAAATAAACGTGAAAAAAAAAGACAAAAGAAATGTCAGAAAAAAGAGTGAGTGTTAAGATTTAGTTGCATGAAAAGTAAAATTAATTGTCATTATCAACAAATTCTCTCCAGCCTTCCTCGAGCTGTGGCTGGAGTAAATTGCCAAGCTGTAAGATAACCATAGCATGGCTCAGGACCTCATTAAAACCTTAATCTTCAGCTCCACAATACAATTTATTTTATTCTGTCAAAACAAATTCAGTTTCAAGGTAAGTAAAACGTCTCACGAGCCACGCAGCATCCTTGAATGTTGCCGGGAACGAGTGAAGATAAACGAGGCGAGCACTCACCTCGTCGAGACAGCGCTCGTACTGCTCCCTCTGGCTCTCGTTCTCCGAGGCCAGGGCGGAGTTCTCGTCCTGCAAAGAATACACACTCAAGTTACGTTTGATGCAACAAAACACAACAGAGACAGGAGCGGCAATCGAGCGTAGCTCCGGCTAAGTCTCAGACTTCCCTCACAAAGGTCATATGTCAACTTTGAACCAGGACGGCCAATAAAAATTTACCAAGTGCAACCGAGAAAAAGGTCAAAGGGATGGAAGTTATGATGCTGAACTTTGGGGCGGCAGCTAGCCGTTTGGAGCCTGGACCTAATAAGAATATCTCCTCTGCTTGCCAAGCGATGAGGCGGCGTCCTATTGATCTCTGGGAGTTTCCAATTTGTCAGAGGCAGGCAGCATATTAGGAGCTGTCAGACTCTTTGGTTCTCTCGCCCTCTGCCCTTTACTAGAAACTACCAATCCCTTGATGAAAACACGGGAAACATGATTACAACCCAAAACACTCCAACGATGCCGTCTTAGGAAGAAACACTGACTAATTAAAGCCTCAAAGCCTGCAATGTGTGGTTATGAGTGCAAATCTAATGAATGGCCTGAGCAATTAAAGAGAGCTCGAGCATCTCATGTGTTAGTTTCTATTTTCAAGAGATGCATTTAGCTCGGGAAATCCCCCTGACACTGTACTTATCACTGTTACACAACTTAATTTATGATTAAAACGTGCCAGTGAAGACTCGTATTCCCATCATTAACTGCAGAAGAAGAAAAATTAATAAATCAGCTCCCATTTATTGGGAAGAAATGAGCATGACCTTTTAAAATATGTGATGATTTAGCCAGAGCTTCGCCTGCAACGGGGCTCACTTTCTTTAACTCAGGCTTCAGTATGAGGCGTTATCTGACACGTCGGCGCGCAGCCTAAAACGAGTTTTGCTACGTCGTTTTAGTGGAATGTAAGTGTTTAAGTGTTGGCGACTGGACATGAGGCTCATTTCCCTCTTTTGTTGTGCTGTAGTTGAGCAACCTGGAAGGGCACCGCTCTCTTAGCAACTGGGCTGCACATGGAAACACATGCATGTCACATTTAAGTCTGTGAGGTAACACGGTTTGGACGGATTATTTACATTCCTGCCCCTCAGAGAACACCGGCAAGGGAAATTTTATACTACATAATCATATATCATTTAATTTCAAGGTTAATATATCAAAATAGTAAAAACGTTTCATTGTGTTGAATTATGTTGCTGTTAGAAGAATGAATGGTAGTGAACTGAAAGCCCGGAGGTGTCTACACCAGGGGAAATACTTAAGCGCGAGCACATCTTTGGCAGGTGGCAGAAAATGAACCTTCTTTGTGTTGAGACTGCAATTTAATATTTTTCAGGTATGATGCTTCCCGAGACCCAGAATCAAGGTAAAAGGATTAATCTGTCATCGAAAATAGTACAGCTCAACACAACAGGCACAAAAATGTGACAATAAACCTTCTCAATCAAACGGTGTAATCCCGCTATCATATTCTGACATATTTCAGTGTATTATTATAACACCACAACAACCCTGCAGTTATAATGTCACTGTAAATAACAATTCTTGTAACTAACTTTAAAATCTATTCATGACTTGGGGCAGAGCGGCTCCCTACGTAACATAATCTGTGCAATCCTTCAATTATTTAATAATGTTCATGTTATGTGAAAAACATCTATTTTTGGCCACTTTAAAGCTGTTTGTTGCCAATAGCCATGGCTGAGGGGCGCTTTCCCACAGACTTCTATGGCATTGGAGGGTTTTTTGCAACCACAGCTGTCGCCCCCTAGTGATCATTTAAAAGAATGCAGGTTTAAGGCACTACTAGTGCATTGGCTTCGCTTTTCAGACTTGGAAGTTAAGTCCATAGAAGTCATGAAAGTCTATTTAACTTGCATCTGCAAGCTGCTTTGCAACCCAGCTGAACCCCATTTTCTTAATTTAATGCTGAGTTAAGTCTGACTTAACAAATGGCATGTTTGTTATCATTGATGCTTGCTTTGTACTGTACTTTAATCTTCCAATCTACACTGTAGGGACAAAATTATTGGGTTCCACAGCTTTATCTTTTATTTTATACCTCTGTGGCAAAGGGACTTAAAACCCCCCACCTAAAATCAAAAACCTCGCCATGGGTCATGCTAAAGAGCTAACTGGATTGGAGCGTTACTCCTATTCCTAGATATTCCGCAATCAAATGTAAGTGTTATTGGAAAGTGGAAGCATTAAAAAGGTCCACAGCAACTCAGCCAGGAAAAGGCAGACTACATAAAGATACAGACCCGAGTCACTGAGTGTGTAAACAACGCTGTACTTAGTCCTCTGGACAAAAACTGTGGTCCAGGAGCTCGTCAAATAATATTACAGCAATTACAAACCTATAGCTTATCCAGTTTATCCACCAATATGTAAAGCACAGATATATTGAGACTCAGTGTAATCCATATGTAATGTACGTACCCTGACACATCTTACAACAGGTTCACACGTTTTTATTTTTGGGTCTTTGCTAAATATTTATGAAGTTGTGTTTGTGAGCTGTGGACTCCTGGGTAATTTTAGCTTTAATGCCCTTATCACCTGATCGGTAAAATGACCAGTGGCCATTTCTCCCAGAATGTGCTATGTGTATTCATTTAGGCCCCGGCTACAGACTGCGGTGCGTGCCTGCCAAGTTAATGAAGAGAAACAGAAACAGGAGCCGGGCAGTGCTTACTTAGTGCCAGTGGAGTTTATGCACAATGAGGGGCAGTGATGTATTGCCTCTGTTTTGTTCCTGCTGCTTTAGCTGGTGGTGCATCCATCACCCACGCAGCAGCACGGAATAAAAACGGCAGATAACTTTTGATAAAGCTGTTTAAAATGTAGCGTCTCCGTAATGCGCTTCACCAGATGGATCGCAGGGACAGGTTGACCATACTTTCCGCCAGTCTCAGAAGATAACTCACCGCTGGAGGAGCAACAGGCAATTATCTGCCACTTTGCTGTAATTAGGGTCTGTTTTCTTTCAGGGACTAACAAACACAAGGAAGAAAAGATCAAATAGACTTTGAGGACTGTTTTTACTTTTTCACTTCCTTCTCCTTCATGTGTCTTTCTCACTACCAAAGACTCATCTTTATTTTCTTACATGCTTTATTTGGATTGTTAGATGGCATCAAATGAAATATTTGGATTGCTTTATTATCAGCCTGTGTACACAATAATGTTAGTGAGCACTAGTTTTGAACCCATTAAATTGTCTAGAAGGTATTCTGTGGTATCTCTTGGTACTAGTAGCTAATTCCCATCTCATTAAATGGAAGTTGCTCCACCAAGCGAAACAGAAGCAAAGGGCAGAAAACGGCAACCAAATTCAGCAGAATGAGGCAAGAATAGAGGTGGAAACTTTAGTGATTTAATCCAGAGCACAAAACTAATTCTTGATAATTAAGTTTTCTAACAACTTGCCTTTTATTTTCAATTTTATTCACTTTTATTTAATACGTGTGCTTTATGTTTATGTCAGAGGTCAACAGCCTTTACTATCAAAAGAGCCACTTTTTAGTAAGGTTTGGTCTAAAAACGTTGTATGGAGACACTGCTGTATGGCGGGGCCGTAATGAAGTCCGTAAAATACATATTACACTATTAACGTAAGTAACAGGTGTAATACTGTGTACTTGTTGTATATAATTACCTTTATATTTGAAGTAACTTAAAAAAACAACAAAAAATATCTACTGATATATAAAGGCCTACTTTAAGCCTGCTTTTGGTTAATAAAACATATGACTGATAAATATCGGCTGGGCTGATATTATCGACTGAGCGTAGCTATTTAGGAATTGCCATTTATAAAGGTCGATAAATGAAAATGTAAAAAGTAAACAAGAGGCAAGAAAAACACCCTTCAACCATGTTATGTTATGATGTTACATAGTCTGTCCACCAGAGGGCACTCTGCATCTTCCCTTTTGGCAGAATGTTTGGAATGCCACAAACAATAACCAGCTGATCCAAGACCAGTGTAAACGAGTAACTGTCAAGTCGTATCAGTAAAACAAGATCATGTTTTAACTGTGTTGTCGTATTAATGACAAATTAGTACACATAACTTATGTTTGGAAAATTTGTTTATGGTTGGTGTGTCTAAAAAAGAAAAAAAAATATCGGCCGATATATCACCCAAAAAAAAAAAAAATCACCAAATATCGGTATCAGTCTTAAAAATGCTATGTCGGTCATGCGCTATATAGAACAACAGCTTTGGTAAAAGTAAAACAACATCTTCATTTCAATTATAACTGAAGTGCACAGATCAAACACACCAGTCAGAAAACAGTGTTGAGATAAAAGCAGACTAATCTTTAAAAAAAAAAAAAAAAAAAAAAAAAAAAAAAGCAAAATAAAAAACCTCTCTCTTTTGTTATTGCCATTAGAAGAATTGCTGGAAATGGAGCCACATGTGGCTCTGGAGCTGGACGTTTGAGACCTCTGGGTTAGGCACCAAAGTGTCTGGCTGGGGTTAGGAAATGGTCATGACATTTAATACTACTTCCTCCTAGATAATCTGTGTTGCTCTCTGTTTATCACTGATACAGCGGAGGATAATAGCCTCCTGAGACAGACTAGAAGGTAGAAGAGGGCAGCTCCTGGCCATTTGCATGTGACAAATTACAAAGGATGACATCCACTCACTGGGATGGTAGTATATGAAATGAGTGACATGACTCGGGGTAAGACCGAGTGCCACGCAACCTTCATGACATCAAAAACAAAAAGCCACGTGGAGCCACTTAGGAGTGTATCAGTGAAAACTGAAGGCCTAACTTAATTAAGCCTGAGTACTTTAATTACTGAAGAGATCTGAGCAGATATGTGTCCGGTGGCTTCAGCACAAAAAACAATCAGCGTAGATCGCTGTGGCTGAGCGTCTGCTTTGGCTCGTGGCGGAGTATAGCTCAAATCCCCAAGCGCAGAGGAAAACAAACCAAAGCTGGAGTACAGCCCGAGGCCCCGGCGGCGATTCTCACAGGATGACTTTGCTCTCCAAACGAAGGAGAGCGGAGAATTTGATGAGCTGTCATGCTTTCAGACACAACCGAGCAAGGACTATGACAACTGTCAGACGGGCTCGCCACAAAGGATAGCCAGGGGTGGCTAGGAGTGTGGATGCAAGAAGTACACAGAGGCACGGATGAAGAGAAACAAAGCAGAAAGGAGGTAGGCAGCGAGAAAAAGAAAGCTGAGAAATTCAAAGCAGGAGAACAGAAATGCGTGGTGGCGAGGTAGTACCTCCAGGGCCTTGAGGCGCTCCAGCAGGAGCTTGGTTTTGTCTTTATCCTCTTCTGCTTGGCTGGCATCATGTTCAGGATTCGGCAGCAGCCTGGGGTCCGGCTCTGCTTGAGTCGCCGGCAGGGAGCCCTTCTCAACGGGGCCGTCGTAGTGTTTCTGCACTTCCTCGGAGAGTTTATCCTGACAAACCAGACAGCAAAAAGAGGTTAGAGGGGGGGGAAAAAATAAGTAACAGAAAATCAAAGTGAGAATTTGGCGAGCAAAAAGCAGAGCAGATGGAGGAAAGGATTGAAAATAGAGGTATGACAAATGTTTCAGGGTAAAACGGTTAAGGAGGCGTGAAAGGCAGAACTCAGAGGGAAGGAGGCAGCGAATGAAGAAGAAAGGAAAAGGGGAGAGGATCAGATGGGCAGATGGGACAACAGGGAAGCAGCTTCAACAACAGAGCTCCAAAACATCCCATAATCCCTAATCATGTTTCCCTTGTTTTCTAAAGAGTGGCAGTGACCTTCAGGGGGCTTTCTTTTCTGTATAATGGGGCTCCTATGCTCTCCCTCTTTGCCCTTACACAGCATCTCTTTTCCCGCCTCTTCTTTTCTGGTGTTTCCTGGCATCTGTGATAATTAAACACTGGTTATAAGTAGCTAATAATGAGGTACACCCTGGCTAGCACCAAACTGCTAAAACAAAACTCTTGGTCACACTTAGAACACTTATTCATGCTCATCAATATTTGCTGGAAAAAGATCATCTGCTTCTTTGCTACAAGGACTGAAAAAAAACAAAAACATTTATAGTAATCTAAGGTGATTCTTAAATTGGACTGTTCCAGCTTTTGTTTTACTTTATTTTCTACCATGTGTTAGTCTAAGAAAACAAATTGAAGACATCACCTTAGATCTTGAAAACTACGATGCACAGTTTGTTCTGCATATTTTACTTTAAAAGCCATAAAAGTAGCCGTCTCCACTTTTCAGTTCAAGTGAATTTGGGTTGGCGGTAGTTTAGATAGTCATAGCTGTCTGGCATTTTTAAACCTAAAATAGTGGTTCCAGTGTTTGCAGCTGGTGACCTTTGCAAGCGCTCATCATAGGCTGAACATGTTAATAAGATTTGAGCACTGATGTTCTCTAAATATCCCATTTCACCATACCTTAAAAAGTGTAAGAGACAAAAAGTAGTCAGTAGTAAGATAACATCTGAAATTAGAAAGATTATATAAACCTGGAGGCAAAATAACAATTATATTTGATGAGATATATTCAGATTGGGCCTTTGGACTTTCAAGGAAAACCAAGTCAGTGCTTGCCCACAACCGGTGGTTGCCCAGCTGGAGTTCTGGGCAAGCAAGGCCGCACTTCCTCTAACATCAACTTGAAGTTGGCACTAAAAGTCAGTCGACAAATAATAGCGCTTGGTGAGCAGTTAATTGTAATAAAAGCCTGTGCAATCATGTACCGGCTCTTATTACAATTATACTAACTAAAACTGTGGCCTGTGGTGATAACACTTAGTGGACTGACGGATATTTATCCGTTTGCATTGTTACTACGTCACAGTAATTCAATTAACTGACACAGTTTGACACCTTCCAACTCCCAACAAAATAAACAGCATGTTAATCCTTTCTTTTGCGTCTTTTCCAGAGTCCAGTAACAAAACCTCAATCATAAGAGCTTGAATATATTGATGGATCTTGAGAAAATAATTATTTTCCCACAGCAAATCCTGCACTTGAATAAATGTTCAAGGCCTGATGAAGTAAAACACTTTGTTGTACCTGATATTCCTGTGTGGATGATAGCTTTAAAATCAGCAGTGTCTCAGTGCTTGATCATTTAGGGCAATTTTCTCCTCCAGTCGTCTTTGATTTCTTTCATTTGAACAGGTGTTTAAGGCCTCAAGAGGCAAAAATTCACAGGATAAAATAAATACGTGAGGAAAAAGCTTGACGGTAAAGACCCAAATGTGATGCATAGAGCCACACTTTTCTTTTTTTTCCTCAAAAATTAATCATCTTGTGACCCTTCAGATTTATCCTAAAACCTCTTGAAGTGATCCCTAGCAGTTCTTTATACTTAAAAAAAAAAAATCTAACTGCAGGCTTTAGGTAAAAAGACGTGTCGAGTAAATGTTAATAAAATATTACCTAGATGACAATGAAGGTATTATTGCATCCTAAGTCACAAGCACAGAGTGAGAACTTGAGTGAAGAACAGGCAGTGTGACATATCACTGTGCATGTGCCTTAAGATTTTCCTCCTCAGCAGATAACTATGAAGGCTGAAGACACCTGCGGTTAATGTGCTGGACAAAAATGAGGTTAGCATCACAGATGAATGGCTGCAAGTCATATTTTTCAAATCTGAAAGCTGCACGGACCACGCTGCTATACCTTCTTCTAAAAGGAATTGGAAATAATGTCCTTCAGAAACACCCCCCCAACAGCTTGATTGAATCTCGTCTAAACACATATTAGGTTTTCAATCTTGTTCGATTCCATCAGACAATTGTGTTCAAGGCAATACTTTATAGTCAAGGTTTTAAGTCTGCTTTCGTTTGCCTGTGAAGCCTGTGATTTCAGAGACTGCTCATCAGACGGCGTTAAAGGGCTCTGTAATAATCTCCGCAGAGAGAGTCTGGAGTGGGAGAGGGGAGGGAACTTTGTCCCTCACGTTGCCCTTTCAAGTTATTGAGTTTGCCTGCTGAATACACAGAATACAGCAGCGGCAGCAGGAGCACATCACTGCGTAGGAGCGGCTGATGTTTAGTTATACAGCATATGGGAATAACACAATAACCCTCCAAGTATATTCTCCTTGACAATGTTCATCTGCTGCTGAGCGCATGAGGAAATGCTTACGGTTCATCGAGCAGCAGATCACTGAGTTTAGCTTGTTTTTAAATGTTCAACTTCTGTTGCTAAAAAATAAAAAGTCCTTCACAGACCTGTTATCATTTTGTGATCTAACATTTCCATGAAGGTTTATGTGACATGTACCCATTTTAATGTGCTTTAATCTAGCTAGCAGTTCACTGTGTAGAGAGCTAGCATGCTAACAGCAATGTAGGATAATATAGGCTATCAAATGCATCTATTTATTTAGCATAACTTAGCTTGATGCCTGCTACGTTATTCAAGTAGTTTCAGGATTTTTACATTTAATGTAAACTCATTAAACCCTGGTTGAAAGCTAATTATACTAGAACATGAACTAGCTAATTAACTAGCAAATAGCTACATACATGAACTCATACTATTATGGTGGTTGTTTTAGGTAAGTGAAATCCTATCATAAACTTAAGTTATACACTTAAATTAGTTTTGGCTATACACACATCACGCAGCTTTTGTGTTTTTCTGGACTCCATATAAATCAAATGAAATATAAAACAAGTTGCATGCTAAGACAAGTTAAGACATCTTAACTATAAAAAAAAAGAAGTGTTAACTAAAGCAGAAATGATTGGTAAATACTGCTTCACTGGACAAAAAATATCCATAGTAGCCTTTCAGTATATATTAGCTAAGGTTTTGAGGGGGATATAGATTCCTGATCTTCCTGTTGGTCTGTCTTTAGGTTTTAAAGAGCACAGAACTTTCAGGGTTCAAATCCCACTTGAAGATAAAAGTTAGAACTGACTGGTAGGAGGGGCTTAGAGCAATTAGAGAGGGGGGTTGGTCTCCCTGTCGTTTAATTGTAATGGGTTTTTCTAGAGGTTCACCTTCTGCAGTTATGAAACTTCGCAGCGTTATCGTTTTTGTTGGTATTTTGATGGCAAAAGTTACCATGTTTGGAGAATAACGACTTCTAAGCTATAAGCTAACACTAGCAAGTGTGGTTAGCAAGGTGCCATCTGATAACAGGTGCCTAAGTAAGAGACTAAAGCTTATTTTAGACTTCTGTGTTGAGCCAACACATGTGACCAATACTGTTGCCATCATTTATACCTGCTCGTGCAATTTCGGCACCAAACAACAAGTTGGTGGCTGATTTTCTCTCTTCACGATGATCCCTTCTCTTACAGCCGTTTTTTAAAAAAAGTGATGGCAGAAGTAGCCGAAAATGCATAAACAGGCCAATCAAAGGCGTTTTGGACTACATCAAGGCAATGGAGGTGCATGTCAGGTAATGGCATAGGGTTTCTTCAGTGTTAATGGTTATGATGTATCAGTGGTATAGATTTTTTAGGCTTTAGATAAAGAGAACAGATGTTTCATTTGGGAGTCTAAGGTTCAAATCCCACCTACCTGGCAAAAGTTATTAAAAAATTAACTCCACTCAGTTTTTATAAAGAAGGACGCACAGAAGTCAGAGGCACTCTTGTATTAAACTGTAACTGTGCTTTCTATAGCTGTACAGTATTTTCTAACATAGGTGAATTGAATCGCTTTTGGAGAACAGCCTCAAGTGGCCGTTAGACGAACTGCAGATGTGGTACTGAAGCCCTGGCTTTATTTTTGCACACTTCCTAACACCACCACTGTTTCTTCTCGTCACACTCCCTTTTAAAGGGATTATTTTATATGCACAGACAGCCTTATCTGCATATTAACAAAGTGGATTCATTTGATATATATTTCATAAGACTGCACTGTCGAGTTGTATTTTTATGATGAAGCTTTTACGCCTCAGGACAACTTTCAGACCTGAGTCTATTATTATGGCTGCTAAACCCATGTTTCACATGTACTCACTGGAATACATAATAGAGCCACTGACAGTGAACTTCAAGGTCCTTGTTCTTTATTCGGGACACTTTTATTCGCGTTCATCAGTCAAAAATTATTTTTTCACTGCATCTATTTCTGTCTTGTGATATACACATGTAGTCATTTATAAAGACACTCTTTTTATTGCATACTTCATGAACTACTGGCTGCCCTTTTCTTCTCTTCCCTCGAGGCATTTCGCTCTCATTTCACCGGCTCGAAGTTAAAGACAATAATGTGGCTGCTGCTTTATGGACACTGTAGTTACCGCGTGCCCCTAGTGTGACATATAAGAAACAAACGACCAGTGGGGCTTAATAAATACTCTGAGAGTCTGAAGTATTTTCAAGACTACAAATGAATGCAGCACACATAGCTGGGAGCAAAAGGCCTCTCAGACAACGCCACACTGATGATAGACAGAGCGAAGCATTTCTGCACTGCAACACTGTATAAACATGTTCAGCTCCAAATTGTGAAGTGAGACCCCAAAGGTGACCCAAGCTTCAAAAATACAGGGTATTACTTATTCTTTCTGCATTTCTGCTCAATCCCAGCAGCTATTTTTCTTACATAACAGGGCCGGGAATGAATTCTTTCACCTTGACTCAGTCTGGCTTTAGTCAATACCCTGGCTCGCAGCTAAATAAGAGAAAACAGTGGAAAACAAAGATGCATGTCCTACTAAATGATCACCGCATGCCAGAAAAGAAATTCTGAAAATCACAAACTTCATTTGTCCTTTCATTATTTCTTTACCTTTCTCTAAGATTGAAGCAGCTTTAAGACTAAACTTTCTGGACATCACAGTGTCACTGTAGTGAGCACAGGAAGCTCTAATGAGGGTTTACCTTGTAGACCTTCATGATGTCCACCGTGTCCAGGACACCCTGATTCTGCAGCAGCGACCGCACCGTCTCTTCCATCCTGCGCACACAAAACACACATCATCAGAAAAAAATGATGCATAAGTGGGAAATGTTGGATGTGGAGACTCAAAAGTCAGAAGCTATAGAGTCTTTAAAACTAATCTTGTTCTTTATTTTATGTAATTTTATAAAACATCATTTTTAAATATCACCCCAGCAAAGGAGGAATTATGCTAATGCTAATGCGTACGGAGGAGCTCAGGGTGCATGTGGGGTCAACAAAACATGTAGGAGTGAAGAAGTGTAATTTTAAAATTAAAATTTCCTGTTTGCTCCAAAGTCGATTTGTTACACATGAAATCAGGTCTGCGTGTTGTCAAAATTGTTCTCACACAATGTAGAAGGTTGGTGAGAGCACGTGATTGGTAACGTCTTAATTTTTCATCGCGATAATGATCCCGAACACAATAAAGCTGGACTTGTTCATGTGTTGATACGTCTTCTGGCCCAGCACCTGCCACATTTTTAGGTGGGGTAGTGCATGTACTGTATCTTCCTCTCTTACTTTAAACCAAGCCCTCATCTTTCCTACAAAATCTAATAAAGCCTCCACCCCACCCTCAGATTCGAGGCATGTACTGGCAGATGTGTTCTTCTGCAGGATGGTCCATTTTTTAATTAAAATTTGAGGACTTCTTGTTCTCATGCACACTCACCCAAGCAAAAAAAAGATAAAGATAAAGGCTAATAATGGTGCCTTTCAGGCTTTAAGGTCACACTACTCCAAAAACGGTAGTGACTCAGAGTCAAGGTCCAAATGACACCAACAGTATATAAACATCTGAACTAGGGCTGGGACAACGCGTCGACGTAATCGATTACGTCGACGTAATCGATTACGTCGACGCGTAAAATACGTCGATATAAAAAATTTGCGTCGATGCGTCGTCACTTAAAAAAAAAAAAACACAATGCGGCAGCGAGTAGCGGTAACATGTGGACTTAAACCACGCCCCCCGAACACGCAGTTCTACAGTATGGGGATATTTTAACCGAAAAGGAAGTGATTCAGTCTTGCCGGCTTTGTAAGGTGGAAATGGCCGATCATAAAACGACCGTAAGTTTTCAACTTTGTTACTAACGCTGGTTTTTACCCTGTAATTCATCCAGACACCCCCCACGTAGACACACACTCAGAGATAAACACCCAACCTCCGTAAATGCAAAACTCATTTAAGCTGCTTAGCAGTAACATATATCATTAGATTCATCGATGCATCGAAAAATTAATCACTAGATTCATCCATTAGGAAAATAATCGTTTTGCCAGCACTAGTCAAGTCATGTGTATCAGGGATTTCATACAATTTTCAAAGGTGGTTTTCAGTTCTTAAGAGTGTCAT
>VURO01036918.1:10974-59422 GCA_015108175.1 Pelvicachromis taeniatus
TCTTTCTGTCTTTATTCTTTTGCCAAGGATCACAGAGAGACAGAGATGCTGAGCCACTTCCTAATATCCCCCCCCCCCCCCCCATGTTTTCGATCTGAAAACATCAGCCTAAACTAACAATGAAGACTTTAATGCTGAAGTCTCTCACCTAAAAGTTTATTATTAAATGGCAACTTGAATATACCACAAGTTGATAGTTTTACCCTCTCCACCCAAAAAAAAGTCACCACATTTTGTCCTTTATCAGAGGAGTAATAACCGTAATATTTAATTAAATATAATTACAGCCATGAGAGATAGACATGAGAGACAGGCATTGCTTGAAGACTTTCTTTCCTCAGGACTGGGTTTACCCACCCAAGCCTCCAGGGGGAGCCCTAGCATAGCCTGTTTCTCTGAGTCCCTCCACGGTGCAGCAGCTGGTCCTCTGTGTGGGTGTGCAGCTGGCTGTGGTGCAGCGTCTGAGTGCCACTCTGCCACAGGAGATCCCCCATATTAACATGAGCCTGGGCATGCTCTGTGGGGAGGGGGTCAGCTGTCATGGCCAAGGTCCTGAGTTGCCAGGTCCTGTTGCTGATATATATGAAAAACCTGCTATAGATTAATGTGCATCGTCTAGTTTAGCAGAAGCTTAGCTGTTAAGTTAAATTTCTGTTAAGTCTGACTAAAGTCCAAAACCCAAAAGATACTCGGATTTCTTTTGTGCAGCACAGCAAAAAAGGAAAACTTTAATTTAAGACGGAGTAACCATCAAGTCTTTGATATTGATGTTAAAAAATTATCTAAATTATTATTTTATTACTTAAATCTCTCCTGGACCTGATGTTTGCGTTAAACGTCTCATGATTATTTGAGATTCTTTGTAAAAATGAACTTGAGTGAAATCATAAAGTGGCATTAAAAATAGCAGATAGGTGAAATTTGTACATTAGCACAATACTTAAATAATTGTAGTTGGCTTATTCCACCTTTGCGGTCCGACTTAGTGCAGGATTAACATAATAGCGCTCTACAGGAGAAAGATTCCAGTGAGGTGTTTCCCAGGTAACTGCCTGCACTTCACTTCATATGCTGCCCACTCAGAGGGCACCTGCCTACACCGACTCTTCATGTCAACACACGCACGTACACACACACACACACACACACACACACACTGCAGCTCTGCTGGCCAGCACCTTTTGTTTGGTTTCCAAGGTGCTGGCTCTAAGTGGCCTCTCAGCCTGGAGCTGGATCTGTATTAGGACTTGGAGAGGCTCCTTTCAGAGTCAGGGGTGCAAACACACTCACACACAGCAAAGACCTGAGGGCTCAAATCTCAGATTAGCTCTGAAGGAGCAGCTGATAGAAGCTACAATAACAAAAAGGCATTTCTTGACTGTGCAGAGAAACAGAGGCATGGAAGGTAAGGGTGAGAGATGGGAATGTGGTTTGAATCTTGTTTGTGGGAAAATGTGGGATTACATAATAGAAACATGAGGAAAATGTTAGCTGATCAGAGGAGGACCATCTCATAGAAAAGATGGCACATTGGTGAATTATTGATGATCTAGAGCAGGTGCTGGCAATATGAAAGTTGAGCTTTAGAGGAACTCTTGATCTAGGAAAGTGGAGCTCTGAAGGACAGAAAGTATCATGTCAGTACAAGGCCAGCGAGGCAGGCAGCCTGAGAGCTGATGCTGATGCTTAATAGTTGCTTTATTTTGTTTTTGACAGGTCCGCTGCCGGAGCCCGTCGTTAACGGAGGGATGGAGGAGAAGGTAAGATCCACCAGAAACACTTAGAGGTTTGCTTTAGCAGAGAAAGGTCTTTTTTTCAGATTCAAGAACAAGAAGTGCTGTTGCTCTTCATAGCAGGCCGAGGCAAGGTGAGGAAAGCAGCATTCAGCTTTTGTTTCAGAGCGGTGCGCCACACGAAGGAACTGATAGGCTGGTCAATTATTAATCACACTATCCAGTAATTGTGTGTGTAATTCCTATAGAAAACTCCACCCAGTCAGCCACCATTACCTTCAAATTCTTTGCAAACGTTTGATAGCGTAAAACTACGCACTTTTGACTGAGGCGTGGAGAATGTCGAGGCTTCCTGTAAATCCTGCCAGAGGATTTGGGTGTAATGCCGCTGAGACACAACAGTCAACGTTTACAGCAGGAGGCGAGTGAACACACTCCCAGTTAGATGAGAAATCCGTCATTCACTTTGTTAACGCAAAGAACCCCCGTAATGCTTTACACCGAGAGCCACGTTTGCTTACTCACACGGCTCTTTGTTGGACTTGCCTTATATCTATCTAACATCCACACCACCCACACATGACACAGGTGGAGGAAGAACTTTCAAACTCCACACAGGCACACAGTTTCTGTCTGCTGAAACACTGGGGAGCTTTTAATTTGAAGTTGAAACAGGAAGTGTTGAGTCTTTTATAAATGGTATCTTTAACAGAGCGGGCTCGGATCAAAAGTAATTAAAAAAATTAAATTAAAAATAGTCTTTTAACCTTTAATGTTTAAAAATGTCAAAGCCTGTTGTGACTTCTTACTTTACTGTTTAAGATATGGGTTATCTTTTTTTTTTTTTTTGAGCCAGTCTTTCTGCTCCAACCAAGTACCCCCACCATCATTATTACATCTCACTGTCACACCCTGACCAAATACTCTTTATAGAAAATCCCTCGGGGCAAAAGCTACAGTAGGTGGTGGCACCAGCTTCAAACTCTGGCATTAGCTTTATTTGCTGCTTGGTTGAGAGATTTAATCCAACTCTCTCCAAAGGAAACCAGATCTGCCAACTGTAGACCGGGATAGCTGTGTTTTCCCTGATTTCAGTCTTTATGCTAAGCTAAGCTAATCAGCGACTTGCTTTTCTGTTTCAAAAGGGAGTTTTTCCTTCCCACTGTTGCCAGGTATTTGTTCAATGTTAATGATTGTTGGGCTTTTCTCTGTATTATTGTAGGGTCTTTACCTTACAATTCAAAGCACCTTGAGGCAACTGCTGTTGTGTTTTGGCACTGT
This sequence comes from Pelvicachromis taeniatus, assembly GCA_015108175.1. NCBI lineage: Eukaryota > Metazoa > Chordata > Actinopteri > Cichliformes > Cichlidae > Pelvicachromis > Pelvicachromis taeniatus. The sequence continues at coordinate 13,989 of VURO01036918.1, forward strand.
ATAATGAGTGGAAATATCAAAGTATGCCTTTGAAATGCCACTCTCTCTGTGTGTGTCTGTGGGGCTGCGTCACAGGAATGCTTTCTGAGGGCCTCTCAAGTAACCGAGTGTTTCGTTCCCGTGTGAATACCTTAGACTTTTATGTAAATCAGTCGATGACTTGAGATAATGGCCGGATTTGGATGAAGAGCACAAACTGAAAGAAGCTACTGTGTTTAAATGTGGCAGCCTTTCATTTTGGGCCTTTGTCCAAAAACGCTCAAAGTGAAGCCTGACCCCGGACTTCCCGCCAGTCAGGATCTACATGTGCACTAGTGAAGTTGCATGTTCCACGTATTGTTGCGTAACAAAAGGTTGAAGAGCTGAGAGGGAGGGGGCGGTTGGAGCAAGAGGTCAGAGAGAAATCGTCACGGACGTGAAAGATATTTTTAGTGGCCTGTACAGCAAAAACCTAAATGCAGTCAGAATCTACAGGCTTAGTGCTGATTCTCCCCGTTATGCTGCAGGAAGGGTCAGGGTTTAAAACTCCTGCTGGAGAAATGAGGGAATGTTAAAAGCTTTAACCAGGAAGAGTTTCTCAGATTTCACCTGTTACCACAAAGATTAACTTTGAGATTTTACTGATTAGATAACTTTTTATTTTTTTTTTTTTTTTTACCTGAGATAAGTATCAAAAGCATCTGATGTGTGTCACTAAATGGAACACATTTAACAGTAAGAAGAGTCGTGAAGTGTTTTTAGTTGCTTTTACTAAATGTATTTTTAAGGTGTGAAAAATCTTGAAAAATCTGCGAACTGTTTGTCATTCATAGGCAGAAAGTACTCTAATAGTCCAAATAACTCTAATCCAATGCTGCCTCATTGTGGTAAGGTTTGGTATTGACAGGAATGCTGGGAAAAAGTTGTAATTTTACAACTTCAGTGATGCTCACTGGTGTTTGTGTTTGCAGGTGAATGGCACCATGGCGAAAGAAGCGACGAGGGACTCGAAGGTGTCCGTTAGCCCCTCCCCATCCAACGCCTCGTCTAACGCCTCGCTCACAACCCCGCCCGCGAACACCCCGCCTGAGGTAATGCCACACAGGACAGCACAGAGTGCAGCACTAACTCTTGTCAGTTTCCCTGGTTTTCTTACTCGCTTGCTTTTCTTTCAACAGGGAACAATCACAGACGCCATCCCAGCTCTCAACCTGACGCTGCAGCAGGTCAAAGAGCTCGCCCACCAGAAACGCTCCAACAAGAGAGCCCCGCCCATGGACTGGACCAAGAAAAACGAACTCTTCAGCAACCTATAGGCCACATCACCTCACCTGAGACACACACGAAGCAATCAGACAGATTTTTATAATAATTATTATTATCTTTAAAAAAAAAAAAAAGTTCCAGCCATTGGGTAAATTATTCCTTTCATTAGGCTCTTCATGCTGTTATAACCCAGATATTATGCTATAAAATGTCCTACTACCAAGAAAAGTGCATATGCCAATGAGCGAGAACTGCATGTGTGCAAACATGGCCATGTGTGGATGCGGGCGTGGGTTTTTTGAGCTTGTGTGGATCCAAGAAGGAGTGTTAAGATTCCTTATCGGCTTTTTAAAAGTTTATACTAATGTTTAAAACACTGAAGTGTCTTCTGATAAAACGGCGCGACAATCAATACATTTCTCTCTCAGTTTTCGGGAGCAAACCTCGGGCAGTAGACAGAGTTGAACTGCTTTTCATGTCCTTAATTTCACTGGATTTCTTTTCTTTTATTGGATATCACCGTAGAGCTTTTTCTTGTCACTCCTTATATGACTGTCCTTCTGTTTTTGGGAAATGCTTACTGATGCCTTTTAAAACTGGAAATTGCTGTATTTTAAAGTGTGCTCTGTTATAAAATATGTACATATATCATATATCATGTATATTTTTTACACATATGACTTAAATTCCACCCCGTAACGAATGTGGCCTCAACTTAAACCCTTTTGTTGCAACAGTGTCGTCCTGCCACTCGACCATACCCGCGTTATCTTTTATAAAATGTGAACTCCAGCGTATTATTAGTGTAACTTATACCGCCCTTATAACCATTATTGTTACTGTGAATGACTGCTCACACAGTTCACATTTTTAGCATACTGAATATTTTTATTGGGAATTAGAAATCGTGAGGTTTTTTTTTTGTTTGTTGTTGTTGTTTTTTTTATAGAGCTATAATTATGTAGGGTTTGGATGATGTTCATAAGAGGGAGTGGCTGCGTCTCTTTTAGACTGTATGCATTTGTCCAGTATTGATCAAGGCTATCATTTTAATGACTGAATTATATGAAGAGTTTTTGTAGTTTGTGTAAGCAGTAAGAGATTTCTATTCTGCAATGTGTCGATCATCGCAGCATTATCCTGCTCTTTGAGAATAAATAAAAGTACTATTCACTGCTGGTCTGTTTGGAGAAACTTTGTGTGTGCGTGCGTGCAACAAACCTCATCCAGTCACAAAAACTCATCAGATATGACCAACTTAGCGTCACAAGGTTTAGCGTAAAATATAGTGAGTCTATATTTCTAAATCTGTATTCAAACAGGTTGAAATCAACTGACTGATTTTGCTGTTGAAGGATCCTCCATTTCTTTGCCTTGAGAAACTCTTAGGCTGCTTTTGAAGTTTCCATTGGGTCACACATCCGTTTACACTGTGAGGCTCTGAGCGACCAGTTCTGCAGCACTCGGTTCAATCTGAGCAGAGAGTATAACGCTGTACACGTCACACTTCATCCTGCTGCTTCTGTCAGCAGTCACACCATCAATACATGTCTTGGTATATGGTATACTTTGTATCAGCTGTTTTTCTCCTCCTCCTTACTTTTCCCTCCACATCTTTCTGGTACAAGATCATCTTGGTTTCATTTGTGCAAAGATTTTTTTCTCTGCAGGCTCTTCTCAATGAAGGGGTTCATTTTGTTTTTTTTGTTTTTGTTTTTCAGTCTAATGAACTTCACTTCTGCCTTCATCTTAATTCTCACACTTAAAATTTCATATTTAAATCGTTGAATTTCAACAAATCAAGCGAAATTTCAACAAGCACGCTGAATTAACTTTAGGTAAAATGTCAGCTTCGTGTGTTATAAAATAAAAAAGGTAGCAGGCCTCAACTGTCAGGAAATTACTTATCAGTTAAATACAATTATATATGAGTCTCTGAAAATGGAAGACTGTGAGTAAACATCTATAACTTTGATACAGTTAATATAATACTTATAACCCCGTTAAAAACTTTAGTCAGGAAGGGCTGTCCCACTCATATAAGATGTAGCAATTAGGAAAGAAAGAACTGTTGATGCTAAATTGCAACACACTGTGATAAAACAGCATCTATCCATATACAAAAACAACATTTCTGTCTTTAAATTTCAGGTGTTTACAGTGATTCTAGCATCCAGCCAAAGTCCTGCCAATTTATAAGCAACACTTTCAATTTTATGGCCATGACAGGTTTGAATATGGACTGTAGGTTGGAGATTTTTAGGCATTTGTGAATATCATGTACTTAAGTTTTCATGCATGAAAAAAAAACAATGTTATGTTTGATAAGAGAATTTAACCATTTCAACCATTATGTAAAATACAGGAAAAAAAGCAATTAGGATGATTACTAAAGCAGGATTTGGAGACCACACTAACATTATGTTCTTGAAATTAAAAATTCTGAAGTTTATGGATCTTATAAAATATAAAACTGCATCAATTATGTACAAAGCCAGATACAATATGTTACCAGGAAATGTACAGAGCATGTTTTTTGATAGAGAAGGGGACTATGAATTGAGGGGAAAATTAAATCTGAAGACTCTTAAAGCACGGACAAAGGTTAAAACCTTTTGTGTTACCATTTGTGGGGTAAAACAGTTTTACTGTGGACCTACAGCAATGTTCAAGCATTAATCAGTTCATAAAGATGTTTTGAAAACTGCTTTTGGAAGAATATGAAACTGATAAAGTTGATTACCCATTGTACAGTATATATAACTATGCTAAATTGTATATAAATTATATCTATCACTGTAGCTATGTTTATACATGTCCTCCTTGTTTATTGTGTGGGGTAAGTGATGATGGGTAACAATGAATAGTGGGATTTAATAGAATGTTGAGCATGGGGTAGGGATTAATTTAGTCTGTTATACTTCTTCATACTCCATTTCAGACTTAATAATTGTCATTTCATGTCATTTAGACTCAGTTTTACTTTTTTTTTCTGTATATGTCTGAAATAAAGATAAAGAAATTTAAAAAGCAGACTCCTCCCATGTCAGTTTCATATTAAATCATCTGCATAAAAATGTACACTCTTGTAGAGATAAAATTGCATGTGTACAATGTGAATAAATGAGATCCAAGATCCATTTGTCGTCCTTAAACCTTTTGAAAGATGCAAACAAAATGCATAAATAACATAAAACACAATTTTAAATATACACCTGCTGCTTTCAGTGTCCTGGTTTCCTCAGATAAGGTTTTCTGAGATGTCTGATGTCATATTTTGTTCATCAGTTACTACCTTTTACTCTCCAACTGTCAATTTAAGTATTATAGCCAACAAGTCAGGACAGCAGAGTGGCGTCCGAGCCACTCGTCTATCCTCCATCATGTCACTGTGTCTCCAGCAGCTGTCTCTTACTAATGGCCTCGACCTTTCTGCTCTTCCTTTATAACCCCACCATCATTATCACATCTCACTGTCACACCCCGAGCTGTACACTTTCTGTCTCTAGGGTCAAATTAACCTAATTGGGCTTCATGACACTGATGGAGGGTGAAACTAGGTAAAATGATGACTTGGTAAGGATACATAACAATAATGTTGTTTGTTATAATTGACTATTAAGATTAAACAGTAGGGTGATTGTTACAGTGACATTATGAAATCTGCTCGTATTAGCAAAAAATACTTTGAGTACTTGAAGTCTTCTTATTAAAGAACTCTTTAACCTTTGGGGGCAACTAAATAGCTTTATTGTGCAAACAAAAATGAGGAATTTAAATTTAATATCCACTCTGATGCTAAAGTTTACACTAATCGTAATAAGAGAGCGCTTTATTTGTGAGTGTTGAGAGTGGAGGACAGTTATAGCGCTGTACGGAACTGCAGCCAGCAGGTGCTTAACTTAGCATTAGCACATAGACTGGTGTGTGTGTGTAAATTAAACAAACAAAGGATAATATGTTAAACAGTAAGCAGATACACATGTAAGCAGTTTCTAGTCTTAATGTTTACGTTAAAACACGTTGTCCTTTTATAGAACTCTCAAGAAAAACAGTGGATTTTTCTTACTAATGCTAAACTGTACTAAGTTTATAACCTGAAGCTGAGACACTTAAATAAAGGTACCTGGCCTCTACATGTCGTCATGTCCTAACCATGCTGAGTGAATTTTGTCTGCTTACAAACCTTCAGAATTTTGTGTAAACCTTTGTAAGTTTGACCTCGTTAGATTTTAGATTTTCCACACTAGAAGCATTCTGATGTCCATCTGTAGTTGACATGCTCGGGATTATTAACGCTGCTGTCCAGCTCTCTTTATCAGGCTTTTATTTCTTTTGGAACAGTATTAACATAAAAAAAAAGGGACCCCCACCTAGCAAATCACAGTCACCCATCTATAATGTATGCAACAGCAAATAGAACTGTTTTTATTTTGTTTCGTTTTGCTGTGAGTGGGGTGCCTTTGTTCTCCTCTGCTGATGTTGGAGCTGAGTGTATTCATTAGAATTAAAATGGAAGTTGAAAAACTGTTTCTATTCCTTTAGTATCGTTTTATATTTACATTAACAGTGATTTTCAGTGAAGTTTGTACAAAGTATTTAGTAGAAATCTTCTCCAAAAGGCTACTTTATACATTGAGTACTTTTCAGAGGTTTTACTTTTTCATTTTTACTTGAATTAAAAAGTCAAATCTCTCCTCCAACTTTGCCACAGTATTTATTTAAAGGAATTTCATCTTTATACTTTATACTTGTGTAATAGAATTAGTCCCCCACTTTTTTTTTTATCTCCATAGTTCAGTATGTAGCACAGTGAATCGTGCTAATTATTTTTTTTATGGAAATGAAAAAAAATATACTTCAGACATGCACTAAAAAAATGTCTGAAACCTTTCTGTGTTGACTGTCAGGTCAATTTTCTTAGCACATTTAAACAACAAAAGTTGTCCCAAAGTTTACAAATCAAAAAAAAAAAAGTTTCACATACATGAAAAGCTGAGAGGTGTGTTTTATTGTGTTAATAAATTATTATGGAAAATAAAAAGCATTTTAGATTTAGTGGTTAATTGAATGTGTTTAGAATTTATAAATCGATGATGATTCATCTCATAAATCATGACACACTGCTCTCCTTTACATTAGTTACATAAGTTAAAAGTATTGGTTTTGGTATCGGCAATATTTTCCCTGCATTTACTTGCTATTAGATCAGTACCAAAGTTTGCAGCATCTTACATCTGATGAAATAAAGCGTGGAGGTTTATTGTGCAGTACTGCAGGCAGAATGGGAGCTGAACAGTGTGTTTAGCTTCTTCTAGTGATGCTGCCTTTTTCACAGCCAGATGCACATTTTAATTTCACTAGAGAGAACTACATGCATCTTTACAGCTGGCACATAAAATGTTTAAGCGCCTCGGGCGATCATTACAAACCAGCTGCCAACCGTAAACGCTCAGATTTCCGCACAACAACTGGAGAAATAATAGCACATCTTTATGCCGCTCTTCCTGTATTAGCACACCGTGATAAAGATAACGACGATGATATGAAGACGAATGGGGGGGTGGCGATAATTAAGATGATGAAGGGCAGGTGTGGGTTGAGCGGTGGACCTTCACAGCTTAGGTGCAAACACAGGCTGGTTGCTAGACAACCGTGTCCTCCAGAGGGTCCTTGTAAGGCCTGGAGCTGGGGTGAGACAAGGGGTCAGCACAACTCTACCTTCAAACCCCACAGCACACTCAAAATAGACTAGGATTTGGTGTGTGTGTGTGTGTGTGTGTGTGTGCAAGAGAGAGGGTGTACAGTGGAGAAAATTACAGATAAAAACTAAGCTACATGGAATAAGTGACATTAGTTGTGTGGAGGAAGATGGAGGAGGAGGAGGAGGTTTGGGGATGAGCGAAGTCTGACGCATTAGCAGAGCAGTGCGTAAGGCTGCTGTAACACGAGCTTTTTCCTATCTGTCTTCTCCGAGAAAGCCTCATCCCCTTCTGCCTTACTTTCCTCATGCACGCACACTCACACTCCTTTTATAAAAATACCCAAGGACAATCCTCACTATTAATAGGAAGTGTTGTCAACTGGCTCTGGAGAAATGGGACCTGCTGTTCAGCTAACTATTTTTGCAGTCCTTTGTAGTCGTGACCCCTTGTACTGTCAATTACATCGTTAATAATGCAGATTATTAAAGACACTGTAACCGGTTTCACTTTTAAAAAACAAAACCTATTTTGCATAATGCTTAAATAATTTTCTTTCTACGCTAATATGGCAAGTGTGTTATTATTATTATTATTTTGTTCATCATGAGCTCCCTCAGTGAGCTGTTCCAGAGCAGCGCTCAGATTATTTACTTGGCTCATCTTTCATCACCGGGCTCTTTTGGTTCGATCACCAGTGCAGTAATTGAGCTCCACGCATACTGCAGGTGATTTAGAGGCCTCGGCATCGACATCCAGTGATCCCGCATTCAGCTATTTCCCAACGCCGACTGCATGTACAGTAAATAAGCTGCAGTTCACTGCTGACAAGAAACCATGTGTGAGAAAGTTCAGATTTAATTTGTCAGCTGTATTTTAATTTCTTTGAGCTGTATGAGAGCAGTAGACGAGTGACATGCAGACAGACTTAAAAGCCCATGTTCAGATCACTTTTAATGTTTGATGCTGACTATCACAGAAAAGCACTGCCTTTGAGCTAATCGCTTTCTGTGTGGATGCAGCTCAGGAGGTAGAGCAGGTCGTCTACCAATCCGAAGTTCAATGGTTCGATCTCTGGCTCTTCTCCTTGGACAAGATACAGAACCCCGATTTGCCAAAGCACACATTGGAGTATGTGAATGTTATGTTAAAAGTGCTTAAGCATAAAAAAGGCTTGTGTTTAAATGTGTGGGTGAATGAAGCTTGTAGCAAGAAAGTGCTTTGGGAGGTCACATAGAGTAAAGAAAAGTGGAAAAGTATCAAAACCGTGCATAAATTCTCACATCATTGTGGAGGAATTTTGGTCCACTCTGCTTTACAGCTTTACTTTATATCAGTGACGGTTGCTGGCAATGGTCCTAATTGTCCCACCACAACATTTCAGTCAGATTTGACGGGCCATTGCAACATCCTGATTCTTTTCTTTTTCAGCTGTTCTGTCATAAATGTGCTTTTTGTGCCTTGGGTCATTGTCCTGATGCACAACACAATTTTAGTCAAGCTGTTGGCAACACACCAAGAGTAAAGTTTTCAGCTTCAGTGTGAAATTAGTGTTGCTCTGTGGTGCAGAATTTCTGAGATCATCAGTATCTGCCTAAGAAAAATTTACAAGATCTGCAATCACAACCACTGGGAAAACCAAAACAAGCACCTGTGGAGGAAGAGATAGAACGAAGTAGATGGCAATGGATAGAACATAAGCTGAGGAACCTGGCAACAACATTACCAGATAAACCCTGACATGGAAACCACAGGCCATGGAAGCAGGCCAAAGCATACACAGCAGAGAGACCTCAAAAAGGATACCAAGAAGTTGGGATACACTTGGCCTCAGATTAAGGCCATGGCTCAAAACTGAGCACTTTGGAGGACCTCTGACGACGGCTTATATCCCAAGAGGGGCGTGAGGCATAAACAAGTAAGTTTAGCTGTCGGACAGATATCCTCACATTTGATTCTGGAATACTTTGGGATACAGAGAAGTTCATGATTGACTCAATGACTGCAAGATCCTGTGGCTAAACAACAAACCAAACCTAACCCTAACCTAAGCTGAGCTCTTATGTTCTTTTTAGAGAGACGAGGCTTTCTTCTGCCAACACTTCCTAACAAGCCATATTTGTTCAATCTTTTTCTAACTGTACTGTCGTCCAATTTATCTACAATTTATTTAAGTGGCTTTATAATCTGTCTCAGATTAATCTGCTGTTCTCAAGATTGCTGTTGTTTTTCCTCCATTAAATTTTGTTAAGACAAACCTGAATGCTCCGAAACTGCTGCTTTTATAGAGGTGCTCACATTTCCTGATGATCAGGTGCATTTGATTAGCAGCACCTGACTGACCCTGGCCCTCTTGATTCCCATGGAAACAGTAAGGGTGTGTTTAGTTTTTCACATCTCTGATCTTTTTTCACAATTACTGTATGGATTATTGAGTTGTCTCCCAAACCTGATTGATAAGGCGATGGTGACTTTGACATTTTGAATGTAAGAAGTTTGTCCTTTATGCCAAATTTGAAGAATTTCTGTGAGACACTCAAGAAATATTGGTCCACAAAAACGGTCGCCAGTGTGCAGTAATGAAAAATCAGAGCGTAATTACAAGCTGAAATTGTTCCATTTGTGTTAGCTTGCGCGGATGATTGAGAGAGAGAAGCTTCATCTTGTTAGTTGGATTATAAACAGCTTATTGTTGTTAAATATTACAAGACAAAGCTCAACAAAAATACATCACATACTGGACTGTTTTCCAGGGATAGTTAAAATAATGTGCAACTGATGAATAGTATAATAGAGTGTGTGTGTCTGTGTCTTTGTGGCTGTGTGTCTGTGTACACCAGGAATAGGGTTTGGGTTGGGAGAGTACTTAAAGCTTAGCACCATTCCAGCTAAACACCTGTCACACACACACAAATATACACACACGCTTGTTTGTGCACTCACAATTGCATCTTGGTGCGCACACTTGTCCAGTGCATACCATACACTCTGTCTGTCTGTCTGTCTGTCTGTCTGTCTGCCTCACACTCACACTTGAACATACTGTGACATGCTCAGAAAAGTTGACACTTGTGTCTGCAAGGTCACATTTAAACCTTCTCTCACACGGCTGTTGTTACATTTGTGGCCTTTTTTTTGCATATCACAGCCTGCATCCATCCTTCAAACAGCTTCTTTCACACATTGTTCAGGTTTGTCTGTGTTTAATAGTTAAGGAAGTGCATGTAATGTGCAGTCTGTGTATTGTTTGTTTGTTTTTTTTATAAATGAAACCAGTGTAATGGCTTTCTCCCTCTTTCTGCAGAAACAATGAGTCTGCCGCAGGTATTCAATAATAAATGAGCAGAGAGTGTTAGACTCTGTACATCGCCGTGCTCTGTTATCCTCACTCTCCTTCTCGGCTCCTTCACAGCAGGCTCCATCCATCTTTGCTCAAATCTCATCCATCACCCTGTCATCGCCGCCGTTTCTCCAACCCTTTGCACACCGACATTCTCAGCCTGCCCGCGCTCAGGGCCGTATATGGAGGGGCCATCCTGGCAGGGGAGCCACAGGGTTAAATATACTCCGAAGCTCCAAGAATGTCAAACTGCTCCAACGGGGTGATGCACCGCTGAGCACGGGGGCACACAATGGGCACATGTGCTCATTGTCTCATTAGCATAAGCATTTTCTGTTTGTTGCAGCGAGAGCTGAAGTCACAGCTCCGAGGTCCATTCAGAAAACTCTTCACTTCTTCTGGTAGAAAAAGCACAAGTTAAGATATAATATTTAAAGTCTTCATAGTCATTAAAGAAAATGATAACAGCAGTAATTTAATAAACATTTCTTTGTTATTAACTGGGAAGTAGAAAGCAACTCTATAAGTTATTAATGTATTTTAATTTTCCCACGTCATTGCTTCGCTACACTTTTTCATTATAATATCTTCCTTTGTTTTTTTTTTAACGTGAAGGCAAAATCACGATGTAATTAACTGATTATGTGCTTTTCAGAAATTATTGATCAGCCATGGAATCAGCCCTTGAAGCTCTTTTCTTACCGGTTTCTGTCATATTTCATGCCTGCTTATTGAACAGGATGGCTGGGTTTGCATCAATTAGTGAGGGTGGCCTCTGCCTATGCAGCCACCCTTGGAAAAACCCAGAAACTATTCAATTGGTGGTCAGATCAGCTAAAAGTCGTCAAAAATCACCACTAAAGTCACAGAGGAGGTTATCTTTATGGGGGAAAGTGCTCTTTCTTAGTTTCACAAGGAAAACTGATTAATAAAAGCCACCTTAGTGTTACAGCCCCGTTACGCTGAAAAATCTCAGGCATCTTGATTACACTTTAAAATACGACTGTAAGTGTGAACAGCGCTTCTCTTCAAAAGGCCTCGCCCTGTGTGAGTGAGGAGCTGATGGACTATCCTGTAGTTATCTGAGAGCATCACTGCCCGTTCTGACTTAATCAAATTTGCATTTGTTGTAAACAAGCTGATGCGCTCTGTAAGAAGATGTATCAAATCATAAGTCATGGAGATTTGAAAGTGTAACACAAGCAGAGCAGTAGTTGCTACTGAGCTATTAATTGATGCCATAAATCTAATGCAAGAGTGGAGTGGCCTCTGTAAACAAATCACAACCAGATCTTAGAGGCACAGTGGAGAGTGTGCGTGCGTGCGTGCGTGCGTGCGTGCGTGCGTGCGTGCGTGCGTGCGTGCGTGTGTGTGTGTGTGTGGATTCACTGCAAAGTCTAAACAGATCTTCTGAGGAGGAAGTGGCTCTTTCTCTCCTCGCCCCAAAGAGGAGGGAGGACGAGGGCTCACTCAGCAATTTGGTGACATAAGAGAGCAACACGAGAGCCTGAAGGGCGTCCACACTTTATGTTCTCAGGGACACATTCAGTTAAGTGAGCGCCTGACGCTTCCAGGGACAGGTTTTTGGGGCACGTGGCAGAGGAGCGAGATAGTGGATGCAGGAGAGGGAAGGAATCACAGACTGGTAAAACAGAGAATAGGGAGATTTCAGGCCAGAGATTGTTGAGATGGCAGGAGATCGAAGCAAATTCATACTCGTGAACTGGGATACAGCGGTTGATTTAATAAATTACATCAATGTTTGGTTTGAATTTGGAAAAAGAGTTGACTATCATTTTTAGTCCAAATGATTGGTTTACTTAGCTGAAGAAGCTTAAACAAATATATCAACATTGTGTCTGTTGTTGTCTTTATTTTACTTTTTAAAAATAGCACCAAAAACATTGCTATGTCTCTAGTTTTTGTGCCTCAGTCCAAAGATAGTAAAGTGTAACTCTTATCATACAGCAAACAGGGCTCCCAAACGTACAGGTCACTTCACTCCACATGCAGAGAAAAGTAAAAAGAGTGAAGATACAAACAGTGAGACGTGTTACAGTGTGATGAATTACAAAGGGCCTTTCACCTGGGAAAGTGGAGTTAAAGTCCTAAAGTCCTGTGTGTGAACACTTGTTTCCACCAGTGGCGGAAAAATCAAATCAGCATGAGGTATCTGCTCAAACATTTGCAAATTACATTACATTTCCAAGAATTTGGTCCATAATGATAAACACATTGAAACCTGAGGCAATGTCTGTTTTCCCAAAAAGTTGATTCTGTTCATCTGGATGTAGCGTTTTCAGTGGGAGAAACGTTTCATCACTCATCCAAGTGACTTCTTCACTCTCAGCTGACTGCAGGTTTCCCCAACCTTATAAACAGCACATTTGCATAATGACTGAAACAAGCAGCATTGAAGGAACAATGGGCTGGGAGGTCAGTTCCTTGATCATTAACATGCAAATTTTCATGATCATTGATCAACAACTACTGATCAAAGACCATTGATCTGTTGGGTGGCTGTAGCTCCACCTCCTCACCGGAAGGTCGGTGGTTCAATCCCAGGTTCCTCCAGTCTGCATGCCAAGTATCCTTGGGCAAGATACTAACTCCATGTTTGCCTACTGGTGATGGTCAGAGAGCTCGGTGGCCTGTGTCCGGCAGCCTCGCCTCTGTCAGTGCACCGCAGGGCACTTGCCATCACCAGTGTGTGAATGGGTGAATGACTGAATGTAGGGGGGGCTGAGTAAAAGCGCTATACAAATGCAGGCCATTTACCATTTCCCTCATTTCCCAGCGTTCCTCCCTGTCCAGGATGTGGTTAAATAGACTGCAGAGTCCTGGCCTGACGAGGTAGCTCTTCTGTGTTGTGCCATCTGCTTTGCCAGAGGTTGTTCGGTTTCCCCGATGTATAAATCCTGGTGATGCCCCTGGCACTTAACAGTGTACACTTTTGTGTCGGGGGACCCGATCCTTGGGGTCGACCAACTTTTGGCTTTTAAAAGCCACAGAGACGTTGTGTTTAGAAAAAATGCGTCTCAACTGTTATGATGCTCCTGACAAATATGGGACCACTTCAGGTTTTAGCTTGGGCAGCGATTGACTGAAAGACCATCAAAGGGAAAGACCATCTCTGAATTGAGGAGGGGGCCAAAGGGTACATCTTTCACCATCTTACAATGCGGTGATTGCAGCCATTCCCTGACTCTCTGCGAATGGTACTAATGACCATTGATCAGTGGTCTTTGATCAGTGGGCCTTGATCAGTAGTTGTTGATCAATGGTCATGAGAATTTGCATATTAATGATCAAGGAACTGACCTCCCAGTCCATGGTTCCTTCAGTGGTGCTAGTTTCAGTCATTATGCAAACATACTGTTTATAAGGTTGGGGAAACCTGCAGTCAGCTGAGACTGAAGAAGTCATTTGGATGAGTTACAAAACATTTCTTCCATTGAAAACGCTATGTCCAGATGAACAGAATCAACTTTTTGGGACTTCAACATAGACTTTTCATCTTTCAAACACTGTCAAATTTATCCAATATGAGCTTCTTTGTGACTTTTTTGGGGTCATCCCTGATGTCTCCTGGATCTTGGACTGGAGCTATGTCTTTCTTCAAACAGGCCAATGACCCAAAGCTCACAGCCAAGATAACAAAAGAGTGGCTTCGGGTCCACTCTGTGAATGTCCTCGAGTTGCCCAGCCAGAGCCTGCACTTGAACCTGACTCACAAATACACAACAGTGGCAGTACAGATTCAAACTTATACAGTTTTAATTCTGTTTATCTTCAGTGAAGCCATCTTGGATTGTTAACTCAGGGTTGTTGACCTTCCAAGTGGGAAATCTGAGTTTAGGGCTACATGCCAGATTCAAATTCCAACCTGGACCCCAGAAATTCTGACATCTGACTTATTCAGGAACACACCATTATGTACACATTATAGTTTTGTTTTATCATAAATTTGCAAGAATTACAATCAAGAATTTTAAAGGTGAAAAATGAATTAAATCCATTTCGGAATAATTCAGTAACATGGCAAAATGTGGAACAAGTGATATTTTCCACATGCACAGTATGTTCTTTATCATCACCAGATAGATAGCTTCCCTGAATGGAGTCTGCGGCACTCATGAGGATCATTTTGTGCCCGTTTTACTTGAGTGCACACAGAGCCTGAAGCAGAGAGCCTGGCTTACCAGAGAAATTTGATAACCATCATTGTGATACCCGTTATCTCACACTGGGGTGTTAGCTATTGTCAAGCCCAGCTAATGCAAAGAAAGCGTTAGCTGGATGATCCAGTGGGACCCCATGAAACCTTGTGCTATATTAATATGACAATAAAATATTATTATTAGGCTGAAGCTGAAGCATTCATTACAACTCAAATTTACATTCAAATAACACTTGTATGTGTTATTTGAATGTAAATTTGAGTTGTGATGAATGCACTCAGCTTGACTCTATTATGTAGGATACAAGCAGTTAAAGAGAACAAAATCCCCTACTATTTTGTGTTGCCTACCCTTCCACACCTCTTGAGGTGTAGATGGTGACTTTACCTCCACACCTGAACAGGAAAATAAGTTAAGTCTGGTGTTAAAGAGGGATTCAGCAGGTGGAGTAACACTAAGAACTGTTAGAGTGACTCAGCATGGAGAAAAGAATCTCAGCTCATAATGTTTTCTAATGTGAGCTGCAGGAGATTTTCTTTGAGTTCAGTCTGTGATCAGCTGACCTGTTGCTCTTTGTGGATTTATAAAACTGAGCTAAACAATGATGTCAGCAGATGTTTCATGAGGTATCTCGGTTAATTTTAATTTCCTACACTAACAGTATAACACCAAACTGTTGGTGTTTGTGTGTTTGTTGAGCTGATAGAAATGTTGTATTTGAAATTACCTGCCACTTAAAAAAACGTTACTCCCTTTATACTGACTGTAGCTACACTAGCTATACTATACTAGAAGTACTGTCACCACAACTGACAGACATCCGCACTCGCTCTTTAACCACCAAGTACAAATTATATAAATCAACATAAATTAAAAAGCCTGCTTTGAAAATGTAGGGGATGGAAAGTGAAGATGTTTATGTAAAAATGTAGGGAATAAATATAAAAGTAAATAAGGATTTAATCAAAGTACAGGTACCTGAAAATTCTACTTAAGTACAGAAACAAAGTATTTGTCCTTTGTTACTTCCCAGGTAAAAACAAACTGTTTTAAATTTTTAGTCACAATAAGTGACAAGTTCACGACATCATCTTAAAATCTCTCTGTATGTACAGTCTTTACCTTACAGACTAAACGCGCCTTGAGGCGACTGTTGTTGACGCTATATAAATAAAACTGAATTGAATTCAATTGAAAAATTCCAGCATAATACTAAAAATTTCAAGGTGGTCAACCATAGGGGTCCTTTGAACAGCAGGAACCGGAGACCTTCACTCAGTCTGTCCTTTTCTACATTAAGTGCTGTGTTGAGAATATGACATTGGCCAAAACCACTCAGGTTTTTCCTAACCGAAAACCTTGGTTGACTAGTGAAGTCCAGGCTTCGTCTTTGCTTGGTTTGAGACCACCCCTCCCCTGCACCCCCTACAGAGCAAATCGGTCCATGGAGGATGCCATCACCATCCCCCGTCACAGAGTGCTGAGCCATCTGGAGAACAGGAAGAGCTAGGTGAGGATGCTCTTCGTGGACTCAGCACCATAATCCCAGACATCCTCATCACCAAACTGGACCACTGTCAGATCAGCACTGTCACCTGATGGTCCTTACAAACCGGCCCTCAATCAGTCCGACCCGATCCCACCTCTCCCAAACTACTGTCGCTCAGCACCGAATCCCTGCAGGGCTGCATTCTCAGTCACTTACTGTACACCCTGTACACCTATGACTGCACACCAACCGACCTAACCAACCAATTTCATTGCAAGTATGCTGATGACGCCATTGTGTTTGGATCATCTCTTATGGAGATGAGACAGGGTGGAGGTAGAGAACTTGTCCCGCTGGTGCTCAGAAAACAACCTGAAGCTGAATGTCGTTAAAATAAAAGAAATCATAATGGACTTCAGGAGGCACAGACAGGTCCACTCGCCTGTGATTATAAATGGAGAACAGGTGCAATCTATCTCCACCTTCAGGTTTCTGGGCCCCTTCGCCTTTCTCACCTGGACCCACAACACCATCACCCTGGTAAAGAAGGTCCAGCAGCGGTTGATCGCTGCCCTCTGGGCCATTCGGACTGTTAACAAACACTATCCCTTCACACCCCACCTCTACCCACTCACCAATCTGAGCCATGGCCTAAGTAACCCTCACTCACACACACATACTCTATTTAGACCAAGTCTTTTCTTTGCTCTCCAAGCACTTTGAACTTCTTCTTAAACGTGTGTCTTTCTCTTATTTTTGCATACATTTCTCATACCGTATATCTTCCAATTGTAGCCCGGACGTTTATTCAAAAAATTATCCGGTTGGCCCGGCGCGACCGACGACAGCATGGAGGGTTTGTTTTTTTTTTGAGCAATGTTCCAGTCACACTCCATACCAGTTGGTGGCGGTAATGCACCATTCAGTTGTTTGCCAACTGCCAAGAAAATTTAAAAAGAAGAACAAGAAGACAGCACGGCGGGACTTCCGGGTCGAAGGTCGCCCGGCTACTATTGGAGACCGGCGACTATTTGTCGTGACATGTTTTCAAACCGGCGTTTATTAGAAACCAGCGCTTAAAAGGGACAGGCTACTAATGAAAGCTATACGGCACAGCTGGTGTAGAGCACCCACATGTATATGCAATACATGTATATATTGTACATGTACAAAGACAATAAAGTGCAATTCCTTTCCATTCTATTGTATTCTACTAAAACCTCCTGTCAAAAAAACTCAACCTTATGGAAACATTTTTAGTAAGCATCTTTAGCAGAAGTTCCTGTGATGTGATTATTGAATCTTGTATTGTAGACTCACTTCCTATGAGTTCCCTTGCAGCCCCACTCTGTCTGTTTACAGGTTAATCAGACAAAATGTATTTTTATGCTAACATAAGCTAAGAACAACATCATGGGGCTAATCCTTTAAAGACATTAAATATGAGCTCATAAAATCAGACTTACGTGGCTTCAAACACCCATCTGTCTTCCTCAATAAACACGATGGGCACTTAATTACTTTCTCTCTGAAGATGGCTTAATGAGGGAATTAAACTCCTAACCCTGGCCATGTTAGTGCCTTGCTCTACACAGTGATCTGGACAAGGAGCTGCAGAAGGCATCCATACAAAGGGAGATTGTGTGTATAAATGTGTGTATGTCGTGAAATATGGCAGCGTTGGCTGCAGACAAAGAGCAGGTAGATTGATGATTGATTAGCTGTGGCTGTCTGGCTGACTGAGACTCATTGGCAGCCGTCACTTTGATGAATTACACCGCTGAGAAAAACACACTGCACTCTGATTACTGCCAGCAAGACTGGTATGTGTGTGTGCGTGTGTGTAGTGGGGCTGATGGCCTGTATATAGCCTTTGTTGGGACCTGTATGTGCAATGCATGTGTGTTTGTGCGTGTCGCTGCTGATACGCTTCCCTTCATGACTCTGAATTGCTCTGCAGGGATTGTTTTTAGTGGATGTTGCCAGTGTTGTTTCCATGCTAATCCACTGTGCCCATGTTCACACACCCAAAATCCTTGCTTAGTATTCTGCCGAGGGAAGCGTTACATCCCCACAAGTCTGACTCAAGGTCCTATACGCCGCTCATAAACAGAGGGCGATTTGTTCATATTTAACAAGACGGATGACAGGTATGTACCTTTTTTTGTTGTCCCACAGCTCCACCTGTCACAGGATGCACTGAATAATTTATGCCAATGAAATCCATGTGCTGCCTTTTGATCTGGCAAAGGCCGGAAGCATTGAAATTATGGGCGATTTATTTAATGAAACATTTCAGGAGCTGACGCAGGGTTGGACCCACACCGGTGTTTGATGGCTGACACTGATGTGGGTGGACTTAAGCTGCTGACTGCTGGTATTTTGAGATGAAAGTGCTTTAAAAGAAATGCACATTTTTAATTCAGGAAATCAGCGCTCAGTTACAAGGTGCGTGCAAATAACCCCAGCATTTCCTCTCATTGCCTCCAAAGATCATTGTCTGTTTTATACTTACTTTATCATGAAATAAGTCGTTCAACCTTTTTTTTTATCCATCTGTGTCTACAGCTCTGCAGTGCAAATGCCTGAATGTTTCACCCAAAATGGATCCACAGGTAAATTAGCTGAGAATACAAACACAGCAACAAACCATTAATAGCTCAGCAGTCCACGATTCACCAAACAGGCAGTTAGGGTTAAAGAAACAGACAGTAAAGCAATCACAGGCAGACAGCAGTTATTGAGATTTTTCTGGAGGATGGAAACAGGTTTAAGGATCGCAAAAGCAGAGAGGACTATTTGTTTCTCCAGCACAACAACAAGTGGAGGGGGGCTGTGATTAGACTTGATCCTCCAGTGATGTGTTGTGAAAGTATAAGAATCAGTGGCCTGTGGGGAACACCAGGATATGTCTTGGTGGCCTGAGGGCTGTTTTGGCCTGTGATGAACTGTCAGCTTGAGCACTGATATTACAGGGAAACAGGAGTGCGTCTCCCTGCAATCATCTACATGCTTCTCTACAACGTGGAGAAGTCACCTGCTGAAAAAGGAAGGTGGAGGAGAGGTAGGTTGTTGCTGCATCCTAAAATAAGTGTCAGACAAGGACCGGGCAAATATATGCACTGTTGTAGTCCGGGCACAATTTACTGAATATATATATCCATGCGTTCATAAAATATTTTATCATCTCACAGATTTTGTCCTTCACATAAAAAAAAAAATATTCAGAAATTTTAAGTAGAAGAAGAACGTGAAGAAAATAAATATGTAGCAGACGCACTCACTGGACACTCCATTAAATACTAGTCCTGGGTCAGACCCGCCTCTGCTTTTAGAACTGCTGTAATTCTTCATAGGATAGATTCAGCATGAAGACATTTGGTTCATGTTCACATCATCGGGAATCTCAAAGTTCATGCAGTACTTTTATCAATGCACAAGCACTTTGTAGACCACTAACAGTCACACTCCAATGAAACTGTCAGGGCGACTCGGGGTTCAATGTCCTGGTTAAAGATACTTCAGCATTTGGACTACAAGAGGCTGGGAACAATCTACCCACCGTCACCCAAGGAGTTAACCTCACTTCCTGTTCTTAGATGACAGAAGTGGTAGCTGGTGTGGTCTTCCGCTGCTGCAGTCCTTCTGCTTGAAGGTTTGAGTTGCTCTTCTGTATAGTTTGGCTATAAAAAGCAGATCAGCAGTTTCTGAAACGCTCAAACCATCCTGTGTGGAACCAACGATAATGATGCATTCAAAGTCAGCCAGGTGTTCAGACAGGCTGGATAATTACTGTCACTATTAGATTCCTGGCATCAACAGCCATATTAAAATTATAAAATAGTGGTATTACTTTTCTATAAAAAATATCTTAAATGATTCCTATGTTGATTTTTGTATGTTTTTGTGTGTGCAAGTGTAATTCTTAAGCAAAAAGGTCAAGTAGAATTTGACTTTTAAATTGTTTGTGCTAGCTGTCAGCTGTAGCTATTAATGAAAGCCAGAGTCAGTTCTGAGTTAAGATCATAAAATAGCCAAAACACACCTTTTTTATATATTTATTTAAATGTTTATTGAAGTTATGCATAAAATAAAGAGTAACATTTGTTTGATGGCTTCTTTTGTTCAACAACACATATATACGGTAAGCTAAATGGCTTACCGTATATATCATCATGGTATGTACGGTTGTTTGTTTTTAACATCACTTTAAAAAAACAAACAAAAAACAAAAACCATATATACAGATGGATACAGTGTATAACTATATATATATAAAAAAAGAAAGAAAACATAGGGGGAGGAGAGTGCAATTGAAAAACCAACACACTCAGTAGCAGATTACAACATGGCATTAATACATGGAGCACGAAACAAGGAAACAAAAATTTAATCAAGCATTCCTTCAATGGTCGACATCCGCAATATCTGGTCTTACAGAACTCACATAGCAAAACCATTTCCCCCAGTGTTTTACAAATGTCTCATACTCAAAATTCACTGAAAAAGTCACCTTTTCAATCTTATAAATCTCAAAAGTTAAGTCAATCCAGCTGTTTAATGTTGGTGGATCCTATGTTAGCCACCTTTTGGTCAATGCCTTTTTACTTGCAGCTAACAGCACACCAAACAAATATTTATCTATTCCTTTTGTCTGGGGCTATGTATCCTAAAAATATGGATTTAAAATCAAAAAGTAAATATGTACTAAAAATTTTTTGCAATAGTATATGAACTTCTCTCCAACAAAAACACTACTTCATTATAACAGATTGCTGTTTGAATAACTGATAATAAAATGTCTTATTTAATACAAATTTTTTTCTTTGTCTTTTACACCCTTTGAAAATCAAACGATTTAGACTACATTTTTTTGTTTACAAAAAAAATACATTTCAACTGATACATGAACCACAAGTGCCAACAGCTGGCCTCTCATTTCATCACTCCTTCCCATCTTATATTATTGATTAAAAAACATGTTTGTAGTCCTCTCATATACACGAGAGACTAATGCATAATCCCACATACATATACCATAATTAGAGATGTAATGGTTCAAAAGCTGCTGCTGAATCTTCAAATTTTAAGGATTTCATCATAAAAAGATGCCTCCACAAAGTGCATCTTTAAGATGGATGTATCCACCATGACATCATGTCACGAAGCCTCAAGCTGTTTTTCACCATTTCTATCTTGGTGTTGAAACAAGTGGGGGAGCTTCTGCCCAGGATGCCAGACAGTAAACATACTCTGTTAATCCTCACCTGTCTTTATTAAGGAGCATAATTTAGAATATGTGCTTCACGTTTTTTGAAATATGACCTAACACCAGCGTTTGAGTCCAGAAACGAGCAGGAAAGCGTTCACTGAGATCATGAATCAATAAATTCCATACAACCCAGAGGAGTCGCCTCCTGCTGGTCATTAAAGAGACTGCAGGCTTCACTTTCAGAACTCGAAGCCATTTTTTATGCAGTCTTCTGCTGCGTTGCACAGTGCAACACTCGATCACTTGCAGCATCACTGCTGACGCACCACATAAGCACAGTATCAGACTTGCATCTAATGGCAGACTCGTCTTGTACAATATAACGACAATAAAGTTACACAACTCTCTTTACAATCTACACAATCTCTCTTTAAACCAAAACAAATAAACTCATTTTCGCTCATATTTTCTCCTCACAGGTGTTTCGGGACTTTTTTCCGCCTGAATGACTTCTCATGTGGGTGCTTAGGCTCCCCGCCTGACCGAAACTTTTCCCACATTTCTCACAAACGTACGGCTTCTCACCCGTGTGAGTCCTCGTGTGGCTCGTCAACCTGTAAAGGCGAATGAACCTCTTCCCGCACGTGTTACAGACGTGAGGCTTCTCGTCCGTGTGCGTCCTCATGTGCCTTTTAAGCTTTGAGGCGTTGACAAATCTATTCCCACATTCCTTGCAGAGGTAAGGCCTCTCGCCCGTGTGGGTTCTCACGTGGCACAGAAAGCTGTTGCTGTGGGTGAAACATTTGCCGCAGGTTTTGCAAGTATGCCGCTTCTCGCCAGTGTGTATCGCCATGTGTCTCCTGAACGCCGACGGGTCGTTAAAGCTTTTCCCGCAGGTGATGCAGAGGTATGGCTTTTCCCCCGTGTGCGTTCTCATGTGTAGCAGCAGCTTATCGCTTCTTCTGAATGATTTGCCGCACTTCTCACAGAAGCACGGCCTCTCGTCCGTGTGGGTTTTCACGTGGAGCTTGAAGGAAGCGCTGTAGCTGAAAACCTTCCCACATGTCATGCAGGAATACGGCCCGCCATCTGCGTGAATTCGTAAGTGATTTTCAAGCGTCGATTCATGTTCAAATGTTTCCCCGCAGGAGCTGCAGGAGTAAAGCTTCTCATCTATATTAATATTATTATTAGTACCACACAGTTCTTTCATTTGTAAACTTTTGGTGCAGACTTGTGTGTTTTCATCTGTGTCTGCATTGTTACAGATCTTCTTCGGTTTTGGCTCCGTCTTTAACGGCGTTCCTGAGTTTTCACTTTTGACTCCTTCCTGTTCTCGACTCTCAGGTACAGAACAAGACGGAAGCTTATCACTGTCCTCAAAAACAGGAGTCACCATGAAGGCATCGCTCTCCTGCTTCAGCACAAGCTGCTCTCCTTCCTCACTAATGCACAGCTCCTCCTGCTCCTCTTTAATCAGTGAAGGTTTCTGATCCTCTGAGTCCAGACTGGCATTCTTCTCCTGGATAGAGATTTCCTCTCCCTCCTCCTTCTTCGTACAGATGCAGCGTTGGTCTAGAGGGACAAAGGCACACGAGAGAAAGAGAGGATGGAAAAACGTGAGCAGATCGTTAATTGGGGCATTACGGTGTGGAGAGACATTTGCCTCATAAAGGTTACAAATACATACGATGTGATCCACAAGCGTAAAGTAAGTTTTACGAACGTTTCCTCTTTTAAATACACAGACTTGCAGTTCAGCATTGTGTTAAGGCCGAAGTTACTACCGAACCCCAGTGTGGCACAGATTATTTATCATATATTAACCTTGACAGGTTACTGTGTGCTCTTTGTAATCGATAAATCTCTGTTTGATGAACTGTTCAGTTTATTTATAAACAAAAATTAATAAAAATATCCATTTTATTTCTTTTATTGTCTCCTTTAGCAGAGGACACACTGGACACCACTGCGGGAATAACATCTGCTTCTCTTTGAGGTTTCGCCTTGACATAAATTTGTATAATCTCTAAATGTTTTATCGAGCATGCATCGGTGGTGACTTGTGTGGACTTTGTGGAGCCAAACATCCCGTCATGCATTTCGTCCAAAACTCAATCGCGGCAATGGCGGAGAAGCGCGGATAAAAAGTTTTAAATATTACTTTTTCTGGGTCACAAAATAAACTTTTAAGATTTTCAGGCGAGGATGTAGCTGTGTAAACTTCAAATATATGCTCAGTTTATCAAGACATCACATATTTGCAAAAGTGCTCTGACGCTTTCGTAGACGTCTTTAACCCACCAGCTACATAGCTGACCGGGAGGTCGAGGCTCACTTTAGCCCGGCGAGAACAGCGGACCCCCGGCACCGTTTTCCATCCTCCCGCGGTCTTTCACTACTCAGGTTATGATATATAAGTCTCTTAGATAACTTCTAAATCGTAATGTTTGGTTTATTTCAGTGTTTGATTTGTTCCTGGGTAAATCGGCTTTGCTGAGTTAAGCTTCATAACTTATTAATCACAGTTATATTAAGAAGGGACCGCAGTAAAAACTCCGGACCTGTGACATCGTCAAGTACGCTGGTGTTCCAATTGTACAAATCGCGAGTACGGACTCGCGTAGAATTGAGAAACGCCTTATGTTACACACCTATTCTGTGCAGCTTTATTTCGGGGTTCCGGGTGGTTTCCAGCAGTCTGCGCTGACGCTCCACTTCTGTCTCGCACTGCTCCATTTTCCTTTCAAACTCTGTGAAGATTCCCTCAAATGCTCCATCCATCCTTCCACCGATGACCCTCTTCCACCCACCAACTGAAGACATTGCTGCTGCAACAATGTGCTACACAGCCATCCGCAACAAGGTCAATAACGGGCTAACGCTACTAGCGCTCAGCGGTTTCAATTTACTTCCGCCGGATGTCGATGTATGTCCGGAAGAATGTAAGTTTTATTTTTTTCTGTTATTATTTTCATCTATTTATCATAAGAATTACATGCAATTGAAGGCAATTAATAACATAACAGATTAAAGCAAGAAATTAAATAATATTAAATTCATTTAATAAGTTTTAAGGCTTTGTAAATAAAGTTTAATTTGATTTTAAACTCCTACATACTATAGGTACAAAAACCATTCATGTGTATAGTATAGAGTGCATAATAAAAGTGTCATATTTTCTCCAGTTAGTAAATAATATGTGTTTTCTGTATTTACATACATTTTTTTTTGTCACTTTTCCAGGTCAGGGTCTTGGGGGCAGCTGTTTAACCAGAGCAGACTTCTTGGCCAGCTTCTCTAATGGGGATACAAAGGATTTACCAAGCCAGCTGAGAGGCATAAACAGTCCTGTGTGCAACTGGGTCTCCTCCCAGTTGGGCCTACCTGAAACACCTTACTTAGGAGCCATCCAGGTGAGGTCCTAGTCAGATCCCCGAGCCATCTCAGCTGGCTGTTTTCAGTGAGTCACCTTTCTCCTCTGAGCCTCTCCTGAATGACTTGATCTCGAATGACGCCAGAGGCTGTTTTCCCAGGTCTCCTGAGGCAAACTAGTCCCACATGTGTGGTCAGGATACAAGTGATTCAAAGCATCTCTATAAAGAATAGCAAGGAATGAAGTCACCTCACATGGTGCAGGATCATCTGGTCCTTAGCCATGGAGCTTGGTTTGGCCTAGCCCCTCCTATGATACCACAACCTGCAGGACCTGGTTGTGGTGCTATGCAGTGGCCTCCAAAACTGGCTATAGAGACACTGAAGGTCACACATGTGACATTTTCTATATTAATCCAGAACAGCCAAACAAATGTCTTAGAAGAAAGTCTTGCCATCTTGAAACATCTTCTGGGAAATTATTTAGAAGATTTACCTAATTTTAATTTAAATTTTAATAAAATAATCAAGTTTGATGGAAATGACTGCTGTCAGTTTGGATTTTGGATTTTTACCATGTCCTCTTCTCCTCTGTTTTCATTACACATAACTTTGTTTCACCATCACTAAAATTTTTATAAGGCAGGTATGATAGTAGTGTGTGAATCAGTGCTGCTACCATTACATTTCTCCGAGGCTGATAATACAAACAGTAAAATTGTCAGGAAACCTCAGTACCTCCTGCAGGATCTGTTCACCATCACAACCGGACATAAAACCCAGTGTAAAGCCTCCATCCAGCCCTGCCATATTTTCTCTCTTTGAATTGCTCCCCTCTGGAGGCGTTTTATGCCTCCAGCAAAGAAAGAATATTTACAACAAGCTGGAATTTTAAACATGAAGCTGGGTTTGTTTTTCTGTTTTCTTCTCACTTTCCAGAAGAGGTCTCAGTGGCTGCTTTATGCCTGACATATTAGAGCTGAGTGACAGCCAGCCTGCAGTATCACCACTCATGGGCTAGATGTGATTCCTGGCCATTGCAGTCCTCTGACTCTGAGAGAGAACGAGGCTTTGTTATGAGTACCCACCTCCCTAATCTCGTCTCCCAGCGCCCTTCTGTCCTTGGTGAAACCTGACCTGAACACTGCGTGCCGGTGTGAATGCAGAACGTTCTGTCTGGCTTTTGCCCAAGGCTGCCGCAGGTTTTGGTGAGTAACGAGTCACGCTCTCAACAGCTTTCCTGTGGAAATAAATAGCCACACGTATGATATTAGAGTATACGTGGATAGTGCTTTCATCAGTGACCTGTCCTTTGAGCTACGCAGGATAAACACAGCGAAGCCATAAATCAAAAGGAAGGTGTTCCAAGGCACTCGTCGAGCAGAAAATAAAGAGGAAAACAGAGGGGTGTTGCTTTTCCTCCTTCTTTATTTATTTATTTTTTCAAATAGAAAATATGAAAATGAACTCTCTGGCCTCTGGGCCCAAATCAACATGACACAACAACAGTGTAGAAAGAGGAAAAAAATGGAAATTAAAATTAAAATGCACAGCAAGCTTTCCCGTAAGTTTATACTATATGTTCTTACAACACAAGAACAAGATGTAGAGGAATCCAGTGGCTTTCATTTCGGGAACATACAAACACAAAGTTGGGATGCTGTGTAACGTGAATAAAAAAACACAATGCAATGATGTGCAAATCTCATAAATTTCATTCACAGTTGAAAACAGAAAACACATCAAATGTTCCAGAGAAAAAGAAATATTATTTAAAGAATATTTAAAGAAAAATATCAGCTCATTTTGAATTTCATTTGAGGCCTGTTAAGATATGAATTTAGGTAGTTTGGTATTGCAACATTTTCTATTATAGCAGTATATTGGTATCAGGCCTCTGTAGTGTAGAAAAGATTTACAGCTTGGATTAGTATCAATTATAAGCAGGCTTTCTTTGTGTGTGTTTAGGAAAACATTGATAGTTTGCTACTAGAACATCCCAGTATTACGTTAATGTAGAATGATAGTATGTCAATGCTATATTAACTTGTTATTGCAGCATAACAGTTTGACTTTTTGACATTATGCCCTTATACTCCTTCTGTTGCAGATTAGGCAGGTTCGTGTGTGAGCAACAACAGGAAAACATAGCTCTGTAGCTGTCTTACATCTCTGCACAAAGTTAGACATGACAGGAAGTGGTTTAAGCGATAGCATAGCAACCTGTACTTTAAAAAAAAAAAAAGAGAACAATGGGTCAAAAAGGGGGTGCCTTAACCATAAAGGGGAACAGAATTCAATCAACAGGAAGCAATCAGACTGCTAAGTTGTGATCAACATGTTCTTCTCAAAACTAGGCTAAAGGGGGTATGAGCAGGTGTCAACTGTCAATGCTAGAATATTGATGACGTAAAGTATTGTTTCTTTGTTCCGGGATCATGGGGGAGTGGCAACACAATAGATGTGTTTAAATGTACAGCCTCGAGAGATTGCCTCTCAGACTTGCCATTGCATTTGCTTGAGCAACTCTCTTCTCCGGAGAATAAGACTTGTGTGTAAAAATACTAGGATGTGACTGATTTTTAATCCAGCCCAGCGATAAAAGGATCAGGATTTTACAGGTCTCAGAAAATTTGGGACCCGGACAACAGAAGGCTGGAAAGGTAGGTTAAAGTGGCAACAGGTCAGAAATGTGACCGGAGGATTTTAGAGATACAGAGTTTGTCAGACGATAGGCGGTGGTTGAATATCTCATCATCTACAGCACAAAATATGATGAAAAGACTGAAAATCTGGAGAAATCTCTGTGCGCAAAGGACGAAGCCAACAGTCAGTTCTGGGTTCCTGTGATCTTTGGGCCCTGTTTTTAATGTGGCAAAACCACATTAAAAACAGACCTGACTCTGTGATGGAAATCACTGCATGGGCTCAGGTACACTTCCAGAAATCACTGTTTATGAGCACAAAAGCTCTATCATGCAAAGAGGAAATCTTATGTGAACATTATCCAGACATGCTGCAGTCTTCTCTGGGCTAAAGATCTTTTGAAATGGACTGAAAGTGGAAAGCTGTTCTGAGGTCAGAGAATTTTCAATTTGAAATTGTTTTTGAAAAACATATTTCCAAAGAGGAGAAGGACCATAGGGCTTGTTTTTTAAGTCTTGCCACTCTGATGGTATTTGGCTGCAGGGCTCATGGAATCGGCAGCTTGCACATCTGGAAAGACTCCATCAAAGGTTAAACCCTTTACAAAGATTTTAAAACGCATGAATGTACATTTTTATCAACACAATTGTTTTAACATGAGATCGAGTATATGAAAAAAAAAATGTCCCTAAAAAGATGTTTTATACTTCCTGTATTTTTGAATTGTCCTTCTTTATTACAGTTGAAATAAAAACTCTTAATATGATAACCAGAATTTCTTTTCATTGTGCCATAATGTCCTCCTGTCCTCCTAAAATTTAAAAATAACACAGTTTGGTATTGCACTAGAGGAGGTACAAGCCTCTTTCCTCTTAAACTGATTTAATCTCCATCAGTTTTGTGAGGCTGATGACAAGGATTTGTGTGCAGTTATAAAAAAAAAAAAAAAAAGTCTGACAAGTTCAGCTATTCATGGTGAAAAATATTGTGTAAAACAACACCATATGTAACCAGATATGACACGGCATGTAAGTGACAATGGCAAAGGTTTCTTTTGTATGTTATTTATATTTTTCTTAATTCTTGAAAATGTCAGGACACATTTACAAAGAACTTCAGTGAAAATGTTTACAACATAGTGAATTCATTCACACAGTTAGTGGCAGCTTGTGTTTTTTCAAATGTCAGTTCTCATGCTACTAAAATTAATGTATTTTCTCTTATAAACAATAAAGATAAAATGAAGGTCAAATAAATCAAACAAATCAAATCCTTCCTCAGTAACAATCACCTGTGCTCTTAAAACTTCAAAATAAATCCTCCTCCCATGTGTCCCTGCTTTAATGAGCCATGGTTATGAATCACAAAGAAAATGGTCTGTGGAAGGTCAGAAGGTAAAAGTTGAAGCTGTACTGTGTACAAGTGGTAGATCTTGTGAGAAACACTTATAAAGGTCCACCTGTCCTCAATGAGGTGTTTACTGTCTGTTTATAGACACAGACAAGAAAGAAATACCTCAGTACCGGTGGTTATACCTCCTACAGACTCACTGATGTAATAAATCACTCTGCAAACCACCACGTGTATAGCAGGAGACCATATTCAACCCTGTAATTATTGTTACAAATGGATATTTTTTATTAAACAGCAGGAGACTCACACAAATGTTTAGCCTCTCTGAACCAGCTGTGAGATCAATAATAATAATTAATCCTGCGTCTCATCCTACCGGTATATTTCCTGCTGTAAATGCCCTGCATCTGTTGCCATTTCCAGGAGGAAATGGCTTTTTTATATTTGAAATAAATGAACAGCCTTATAATGGGCAATAGTGAGCATGAATGCGATGAAACATACAGCTGGGGTCTTTCTGCTGATGTTCAATTTATTAAACCAAGGCAAGGACGCCTCCTGTTGGTCATGTAGGATCTGTAAAACATGCAACAGAGCAAAAGAAAAGAGTCACCTGCCATTAACGATAAAGTGACAGTAAAAGTTTACAGAAAACATTTGACAGAACAACCACAACCACAAGACTGATCTGTGTAATGATTTGCTGCCAGGACTTCACAGTCTGTTTTATGAATAGTGAGGTGGCCACACTGTCTATACTCAGGTGCATGTGGTTGCCTATGGGTACTACCCACAGGATTTGCACCTATGGGCCGCTTCATGGCCCAGTAGTTGTTAATCATTTGTAAGTAAACAATTCATACTTAAAGCCTGCTTCATATTAGACTTTAGTATTTCTCACACAGGCACTCAGTTCATTTCACTACCTTTGTTACTCATGTTTCTCATCTTATTGGCTGCTGTTATGATTTAAGAATAATTTTATTTACTTTAATAAGATGAAATAATAATTTAAAAAATAACTTCCTGGTGTTCTTTCTCAGTTCTGAGTGAAAAGCTTAGTATTTTTTAATGTCAGACAAAGCAACTCTTAAACTGGTTACATAAATGAATCAGCCCTGGCGGCCCTGACACGGTAGGTAAGGTGAGTGTCTCCAGTCATATAGACACACCTGTAACCCCCATTAGAAAAGGGGACAAAACATAAAGATCAAGAGAATTTGAAGGAGTAGAGAAGAAAGTGTCTGAAAAGGTAAACTGTCATTTTGATGCAAATCAATTGTGACAACCCAAATTAGTTTTGACTGAAGCATAAAGTAAGTAGATGAGAAAATTGTGTGTTTTACTTTCAGTACATCACTGATGTTTCTGGCAGTTTGGATCGTCAGGATTTTTCAGCAGCGAGGAAGCTGTCAAACACTTCTCTCTTTTTTTGTCCTGTCTCATCAAGCCTGCCTCTGTCTCATCTGTTTGTGGTAATGATTAAAAAAAATAAAAGCACTAATTTCCTTTAATCTGCAGGAATAACGTTGCGCTCAGATTGGCGGTCCTTTCATTAGAGACTTTTAACGGCTGGCTGCTGTCGAATAACAGGCTTCACCAAGCAGAACAATCCAGTGCAAAAGTTTTGAATGTGCAATCAGCGTTTCCTGGTGACTGCTATCTCTGCTGTCTTTCAGATAACCTTCAAGTGTCAGACAAAATAATGCGCTGTCATCTCCTGGCTGGTGGCTTCAGTTTGAAGTTTGATTAATTGCTTTGTTGCTGCAGGAGCCATCAGCAACAGTCAGCAAGTTCCCAAAAGGTGGCAGCACAGACTAATACCCCATATCTGTGTATATGCATGTGTTTTAATGGCATACTGAGGACATGACTACTTATAGGGAACAAAAAAAGAAGATTTAGGTGTAGGTTAAGAAGAGTTATACTTGCAAGTGATCACATATTTGGAAAAAAAGATGAGTGTTCAAGAGCAAAGATATTATTTGGACAGTTAGACTCTTTTTTGCAGAGTAAGATTACATTTGTTTTTCAGAAACTGGAAGTTTTCAGTGGATTCTATCTACTAAATGTGTTATTTTTTTTAAAGTGTCCTCACACTGGGCATCATTATAGCACTGAGTGTATATTAAAGATAATAATTTGTCAGTGAAGACTTGATGTAGAGGCTCAGATAGAGTATTAAGTCCTTTAAAACACGATGTGACATGAGAGGACTGGTTGTGAGTGAAAAACAGCTTTAACAACTGGACTATGTGCGGATGTAAAAGCTAGGTTTCATTTAGTCTGACTAGTGAGGATAGGGTAAGTGATGTCAGATACGGAAAACATAATCAGGATAATGTTGAGCTTGCTTCATATTACAGATACAATGACCCATGTCTAACATGTTGGGGTGGCTGTGGCTCTGGAGGTAAAGTGGATCATCTATCAATCAGAAGATCAGTGGATTGATTCCTGCCTATTCAAATCTGATTGTGAAGCACTTTGTGATCTTTATCTGTGAAAAGGGCTATATAAATACATTTTACATACTTATTTAATTGAGTTGAAGTGAACTGAATTGAACTATGTGCAAAAGAACTGAAACCAAATTCTAACATGTAAGACTCAATGACAAACAAAATGAGGATCCAAATACACACCTGTGGGAAGCAGGTGGAATTTCAGAGAAGATTTAAAAGATCTGAGTCAAACACATGAGGAGACAATCAGAAGCGGGTGAAACGTATTAGGAGAGAGCAGGTAATCGTGCAGGAATGAGTGAGGAAAAAATAATGCACAGAAAATGTGAGAAACATGAAGAACATCAGCAGCTGTAATCTCACATAACCATAAAAAACTCAAAACTAAACAGCTGTCAGCTAACAAAGACTGATGTTCCTGATGTTAGAGTCAGGGTTACAAGGCTTAATGTCAGGGGTTAAATACTTAATTATGACAAAAATGGTCCTTATAAAGGATGCTGGTACAAATCTGTGTGTGTGTCCCACAGAGGGGATCGGTCCTCGTTTCCTGTTGTGAAGCATCATGTCGGTCAAACACTCCCCTCAAGAAAGAGTTTTCTCACGCTGTAAACTACACACACACACACACACACACACACACACACACACACACACACACACACACACACACACACACACACACACACACACACACACACACACACACACACACAGTTAAAATAAATACAAACATTTGATTCTCAGTAGTGCTTTAATCCCCATTCTCCCTCCATCATCTGTCTTTCTAGGGTGTCACTGTGGGTCACAAGTGCTACTTCCTCTTTGGTGACACAAGGGCCAGAGGTCAAAGTTGAACATCTGTTTTTTTTTTTCTAATGGCTGTTAGTGTGTGAGTATGTGAGAACAGAGGAAGAGAGGGTGAGTGGGAGTTAAACCCTGGGGGAGTTTTAAAAAAAAAGTCATGGACTTATGGCATTTTGTGTGTGTGTGTGAGTACGGGTGTTACTTGTTGTGTGAGTACATGCATACACAGGACACAGGTCAAATTTATCCCCTGGACACTTTCTTGGGAAACACTGGTGGATGAGAATCTCCTCACACGTCGCCTAGCCATGCAGTAAGGACACTCTCAGACCCATTGATAGCTCACGATGTCCCTGTTGACAAATCCTCCCACACACACGTCTGGTTTGGCTGCTGCCCCCAGGCTGTGGCCTCTCAGCTGGGACACAAAACCAAATGGAGTCCCAGGCTCCGTGTTGAGGATCTGTAACCTTTGTAAGAATATATCCCAGCACTACAGGGGTCTCCAGACCACTCTCCTCAGCCCTGGAGGTTGGGTCCTCTCATGGGTGTAAAAGTCTGAGTAATTGCTTTGCTTGTGCTTCAATGTGTTATTCTTCCTAAGGGAATAGAAAGAGAAGATCCCTTCTTCTTTGATAAAAACACAAAATACATTTTTCTGTTTTTATCTCCAGGCGCAGACTGAATGAAGGCAATAAATATAAAACAGCATATTTTTTTGATTTATAGACTGACCGTGTTTGAGTAGGAAGTCCATAAGTCGCTCCCCAGTGCTTCTTTCTACTTCTTCCTGGGGTTATCCTCCTAGGCCAGATGAAATATTATTAAAGGTCCTTAGTATGTTTTAGACCTAATTAATGCTCCAGAAATCCTCTAATAATGGAAAGTCCCCATAATGTATCAATTTTAGCAGCTGCTTTACGCTCAGCTTCTTCTGCATATCAAAGTTCCTTATGTTTTATTTATTTGCAATCTTATTTGCCCAGTCACTGTCCAAAGCTGTGACTCTATAGATTGTCTTTATGCTAAACTGGAACATGCCTCCCAGAATCAACATCATTCTGAATTAAATAAGACTTGACAATATTGATTGATTAAAAAAATCATGATTAGTTATTATTAATCCCTGACTCGCTTCCACAGTGTGTCTTTTTGTCCTCTCTCCCTCTGGTTCTGCAGGAGATTTTTCCTGTTAAAGGTGAGTTTTTCTTTCCCACTGTCGCCAAGTGCCTGCTCTTGCTCTGATTGTTGGAGGCTTCATTAAGGAAGTAACAAAAAATTTGAAAGGCCTCCAAATTTGGACGTGTTCTTTTTCTACAAATTTGTCGTATTTGTTGTTTTTTATTTTAACTTTATAAATATTTCAAGCACTGAGCGCAAGTCTTCCGTTAGGTGTCCACGTCTCAGAGGTGCAATCAAACTGCAAAGCGCCCTCCCGCAGCGCCGTGCTGTAAATAGAACTGACATTTTTCAAAATAAAATTCCTGAAAAAAAAAATCATATTTAAAAACTCTATTAACATTGAGACACTGCTATAGCTGTTATATTACCAACCACCCGTAAGTTAAAATAGTCTTAATTTTTTTCTCTCATGACCTGGGGAAAATATATATTTTTCCATTTTATTTTATTTTAAACATACTCCTAAATTTCGAGCTTAAAAGCAGCATCTCTTAAAAAAAAAAGAAAAAAAAAAGGTCGATGTAGTGCTCATTTGGTTTTAGTTTGACCTAAATTTGTCTTTTTATCATGCACTATAAATAATTTCATTGCAAAAAAAAAAAAGAAAAAAAAAAGTGCGCGCGAGTCATTTGCGCCGCACGAGCGCCACAACGGCTTTTGAGCGGACACGAGAGTAGTCGTAATATATAGGCATTTCCTGTCACCGTGCCTTCAGTATAAACCGCAACAATAATAAGACACCCCAAACGGGATAAAGACTGCGGAAGAGACGCCGTGACCCGCAAACCTGCGTCAGAGGTCGGGTAAGTGCTGGGTTGAGCTCTCCTTCTTCATCTTTCTGTCATTCGCAACCAGGCGACAGCATCCTCTGTGTGCCGTAACACGACGTCTTAACTGAGGACGTTAAGAGATGGTGCTCTGTTGATGCGAGAGAGCCAGACTCCATTGAGCATTCCTCCAGTCTGAGTCGATTTGGCTCTTACTGCTGGCGTGTAGCTTCAAAATAAACACTGTAAAATATCAGAGTCTTTCAGATGTGAGTCTTCATTTCGGCACTCGAGTAATGCACCGTGCACACACAGTTCAGGGAAAATTTGAGGCGTTTTGCTTCTGGTCGTGGAAGGATGCTGGGTCGATTACAAGCGGTACAGTTTAAAAAGTTTAAGGATTTTTAAATTTACATCTTCTTATTATTTCAGTTATTCTTGCCGAATATAAGATTGATTCACATTGGCTTAGAAAAATCACACATCTTTATATTATGTCTGTTTTTATTGGCCCGCGCGCAGAAAGTCTTCAAACTGTTTGATTTCTTAATGGAGTTTTGTTGACATAATGATGCGTGGCAGCACTGAATCACAGTGAAGGACGCTGAATGACACGTGAAAAGAAACCCGATTGATGTCCCCCCTGCTCCATCGTTTTTTTGTTAGATATTTCTATGCATGCAGGACTTGAACCTCGTCCTTCTAAGTGCAGCAGCGTGCATGAATGAAAGACAATACAGTCGATAGTGTGCTCTCTTCAGTGCACCTCCTGACTGCATCAAAGGTCCCGGTCTCTGTTTTAATGCTAAGCAGAGCGATTTCACTTGTGTATCCTGCAGGCTCTGGGATTCACTCGGGTTTTAGGGATGATCTCCAATATCAAGCTGCTGTGTGTGCACCCACACGAATCAGATTAAAGAGTTTAGTGTCCATCATTATAAATGTGCACATGCCAAAACATTACAGCAGGTTGAGGTCCCTTAAGGATAGTATCGTATTTCACCTTGTTAATTTAAACATCATTACTCTCTTTTATAAATTGATATTTTCAACTAATTCTAGTTATTGTAAATAAAATTTGAATTTAATGACTTTGCTTTATGTCTGTGTGATCTACTTTAAAAAATTACTGATTTTCCAACTAGGGTTAATACAGTCATATCGCCCGATTGGTTGTGCTCTAGATGTTTAAATAAAAGTACTGCACATGATAAGAGTAGATATGCCAGATTACGCGATATGTCTTTAGCTGCATGTTTGTAACTCTTCTTTGCTTTTGACATGTCAGCAGGCTGTTGAGAACGCCTATAATAAACCTCCTTCTCACCCTTAAACTGGTACAAGTTTGGAAATCTGATAGGAGGCGACTTTGTATCAAGCTCACTGAATTTACTCTGAGTTTTACTGGAATTTATGAGTTTTGAACCTTCAAAATAAAACTCCTTTCTTTTTAACTATAATGATGTTCAGCTTATAGAAACTGCCGAGCATACAACACAGGCTGAAGGGCAAAAAAAGAGAGACAAATGTAAAGTGGGATCAAGAAAATGTGTAGTGAAAATGAACACAAAATAAAATAATAAGTGAAAATGACATAAGGACATTTTGGTGTAACATGTAACAGTCTAGGTGAATTCATTTAGCATGAGCATACGTGATGACAGCATACATGTGCAGAGAATGAACAGGACAGCAGGGACAGAGCACAGGGGCACAGTAAGTATTACAGGAGATGATTTTAAGTTTAACACAGTTGCCAAAAAGATAAACAATAAATAAAGGTATAGATAAATGTAATTATAAATATTATAAATAATGATATTTGTATTACATTTTTAAACCACTAAATTATTATGTGGACTTGTACTTACATAGTTCTTGCTAAGCAAACTGCTTTCTTACTCCAAAACCTGCTCTGCCTCCTGAGCCACATTATGGAAATTTGCAATGATAGACAATTAGCATTTTTCTATATTTAGGTGTGGATTGTGAGTAAGTCAGTGTAAGCACACTCACAGTGCTCAGTTTGTTTTGCAACTGTAAAGGTTTTATTTTGAAAGACTTGGACGGAAGCGCTTTATCATACATGGTGAAACTTGACACCATCCACACAGACAGGCAGCAGTGAGTGGAGCAGCTGAATCTCTTGCAGAGCTAAAAATAATCAACTTTTTTCCTCTCCAACTCTCACCGTATTTTGTTTCTGCTCCTCTCTTTTCTTTTCTTTCCTTTCCTTTGTCTGTTTTCCTTGTTTTGGTTTTTATTTATTTATTTTTTAAATCTAAGCCTTCTTAATGAGACGGTGTTGATAAGGATTATTACTTTACTCTGAGGTAAGACACTTGGTTTGATTCAGCTACCACTGTAGTTTCACTTATTAAGCTGCCTCAATTTAAACAACTCTAAATTAGGTTCCTGAATGAACCACATGTAGTTTAAGTACTGGGCTGTATGGTGCTCAAGGTTAACTTACTTGTACTTCCAAGACAAATGATCCACATACATTAATTATATCCTTATGTGATGCTAGTAAAAGGGAAAGAAGTACGGTAATAAATAAATAAGTAAAGAAGTTAACGGCAGAAATTTGAGGTGAAACTCTGCTTGAAACTATACACTGCTTCTCCTGTAAGTCACACAGTGATAATTTCTCAGCAATAAGGCAACAAAATACTGTGTGGCTCAAAGATGGCATCCTGATGTAGTGGCTACATATAAATGTTGAATGTAACCGCCATGTAGTCATTCAGTAACTGGCCTTTGCATTTTTAAGCATTAGCATTTTGACAGGTGTCATGTTAGCTTTCTGAAGACAGAAGTGTTAGAAAATGAGTAGAAAATGTGGTCACACCCCTACCTTTAATATTTAGCGGTACAACTCCAGAATAGCTCATAAAAATGTAATTCCAGTACAGCGGTCATAAGGGGGGAAACCAGACTGTAAAGATGTTTATTTCTGCTTTAAGATTTGATCATTTAACATGGGAGTATTTGGTGGTTGACTCACTTTTAGAGGCAGCCTCAAGTGGTCACTAGAGGAACTGCAGTTTTTGGCATTGCCTTCATTATTAGCACTGGGCACTCCTGCCATTTCTACATAAGATAGAGACATGAAAAAAAAAAAAAAATACAAAAAAAATGTTTACTTTAATATTTGTTGGGTATTTTTTTTCATTTTTTATTTGGATTTATCACTAGGTATAAATATTAGCTAACACTTTAGCATACTGCTAACTGTCATCTGTTGGGAAGTGTTTAATAATTTAATAATATTTTTCACATTTTTTCCCCTTGTGTTTGAAGCATACCATATCTGACTTTGTTATGAAACTAATTTGAAAAGAGAAAAAGGACACGATTAGTTAGAGTCAATGCTAAAATAGCGCAATTCACACGTCTGCTTCACTCTTAAATATTGTTACTCATTTTGAGAATAAAGTCAAAATTTTGCAAATAAAGTTGTGGAGTTGTTGTTTCAAGGTAAACAGCTGCCTCAACAAAAAGCCTTGTGTAGCTGAATAATTGAAATTGTTCACTTCAGAATTGGTTATTGTTAGAAAGAAATTATTTACGTTGTGGTGATAAGTATAAGGATGTTAAAGAGATGGTGCAGAAATCTGCATCTGGTCTGAAGGAAAAACCCCACAACTTTGAACAGTTGGCCGGATTTCCGCAAAATGAAATAGCTGGCAAAGGATAGATGCAAGGATACTGGTGGTTACACCCTCATACACTACAGAGGGGTTGTGTTATATCATAAGACATAATAAAACAGCTGATTAAGTTGTTTCAGTAAATTGAACAATAATACATTTTTCCCTATTGTGGCCCTAATACTCTGTTGTAGGCTGCAGACTTTTTATTTCTTTATGATATCACAAGTAAAGTTGAGTGCATTTAAAAACTGCAATCCTTGACCAAAGTATCAAAGAATACAAATGAGTTTTCAAACACATTTTGAAGATGTTGAAGATGTTCTTGTGAGGTCATAATTTTAACCCTAACCCAATGTAAAGAAGGAGGGGATTCATGTGAGGTGCACGGAAGCTCCACCCACCTACTGTTCAAACCTTCTGTTTGTGAAATGCAGCCAATCAGAAAAACGTTAAATAGAAGAAACGCTTTAAAGGTGTTTTAGATCACTGAGTGAGTGTCTGCGCTAACTGTGCTTAACTGTGACTCATGCAATGCTCCTCTAGTAGAGTGCATAGATTAAAGCATGTAGCTGAAAATTGTCTTTAAAAAAATTAAATAATAAAAGGATCTCAGTCTTGCTTTAAAACTCAGTTTACCCACTAGCGAACAAAAAACTTCTATCTTTACATTTGAATTCCAGAGCCTGGGTTAACGGCTCCGTGCATTAAACAATTACAAAAGTAACAATCTAAGACAAGGCTTTTCCAACTCTTAATATTCACTTAACATTAAGCCACCATAATCTGGCTGGAATATAACTGGACGGTGTCCCTGAAATAGCTCTCGTGCCTCTCACAAGCCTGAATGTGGCACTGAGAGTGTGTGTGCACTTTGTGTCTCAGGCCACAGAAATGTCTGACCTGGTATGCAAAGCTGCTGCTGCAAGATCACATCAAGTGGTTATTTTATATAAAAATTATCTTAATTATCTTTAGTCTGGTTTGTGATGTGTCGACTGATGTCAGGTCTTATTTTCCCAGACTGACCCAGGATTCATATGGAGCAGTCGGATGGTGGCAGGGCCCTGTCGTTTTGTGGCAACAATAGCAGTGCCTATAGCGTGTCAACGGGGGTGCTGAACAATGGCTGCTTCGTGGATGCTCTCAACCTGGTTCCTCACGTCTTCCTGCTCTTCATCACCTTCCCTATCCTCTTCATTGGTATGTTACACACTGCTGTATTTATGACTCTTAGAAAAAAAAGTTTTTCTTCTTGGAAACTGCTTTTAAATTTTCATGTAATTAATGGATGATGAAAATGATCATCATTTAGCTGCAGAGATGCACAGAAAATGTTTTTATCTGTATGATTTTAACAGTGGGTGTGTTGATCATGGAAAAATGCAAACTGTAAGCAGTAGTCTCTAAACATTTATTTAAAAAACTAGATTACTGGAGCTAAATATTCAGTTTCTCCCCTCTGACCTCTCAGAATCAGCTGATTTTACATGAACAACAACCACCCGAAGGGTGAAAAATGCTGGCAGAAATTATTAAAAAGTTCTAATCATTTTTGGGTGAGAGTGCTATCATCTGAGGCTAGTAAGCTTAGCTAGCAAGCTGTATTAACAAGCTGCATATACCGTATATACACTATGGGTGTGATGTGATTCCACGAGCTATGTTGTTAGGGGCAGTTTGCTCCTGATAGGGTCTACTAAGACAAATTGGTTCAGGGTGAGGTGTCAGACAGAAAGCTGACAAGCCCTATGATGAAAAAAAAAATTAAGAGTCCAGTTTACCCTGCATAGGACAGAGTCAAAGGGGTCCCACCCTCTTGCCAGGCCAGGGGTAGGGAGTTTGCTACTTGTATAATAGTGTTTTTCCCAGTCTTTGAAGCAAATGGGTCCTAACTTACCCAGCCTTCATTTTTCTGTTGGGGGACTTCAATGCTTACATGCGCAATTACAGTGAGATCTACATGGGCGTTACTGGGAGGAACGACCAACCCAATCCGACCATGAGTTATGTACTGTTATTGGACCTCTGGACACTTGATTAGTTGATTTTTGTTAGCAAATTGTTAATTGTGTAATCGTCATCCTCATAACGGTGACACCGATGTTATGTTTCAAGCATTTTGAACTGCAAAAGTACCAAATTTACTATGTCATAGTATTAGATATTTTAAGAAACCATTATCTTTGGGATTTAACTAAAATGAACAATTTTTTACTTGTGAGATTGGAGCTGGTTGTGCGATTAGTTCCACACTCAATAAAATGTAGTCTCTTTGCAACATCTCTGCTGCTCAGTGGACTAATTTCCTTGCAGTTATGGCATTTAGTTGACAAAGGTCAGAGGTTTATGGGAGATGACATTTATTAAAGGCCACAAGAGCATCTTTATTTAAAATATGAAGCAATATGACAGCGTCTCAACTTGTTTCTCAACAATATAGGAACAAAAGATTATTTGAAGGCCTGTATTTAAAGTCAGTGTTTTGGTGACATTTGTATTGAAGTTTTCTTAGTTCAGAAATTCTGGATAGACTTTATCTCTCTTTAGCTCTTATAAGATTCTGAAGAAGGGCCAAATACAACCAATGAACTGATAGACCTACAGCATTGAAGTGAATCATGAAATCCCTTGTCTGACTTGTCTGAGCTGTGTTACTGTAATCTCTTATTCCAGCATGACTCTGTGTAATCTGGCTGACCAAGCAGACATGTGGGTGATTTTAACTTTCCTTCTTGTGCTCGCTCTCTTGGGAACACACACACGTGCACTGTTTTTGCTATCTTTGTGCGGTCACTCATTGACATAATGTGTTTTCTTGCCCTTAACCCTTATCTCAATTATTGCATCTACGTTCTTTACCCCTTTCCCATACCCCAAAATTAACCCCAACCATTAAAACAAGTCTGAACACGAAAAATGCACTTATATGTTTTGAAGATCTGTCAGACGTCCTCATATCAGATATGTCCTTGTGATAATAGTTTTGATCCTAGCAAAACACACACATGCACACACTTGTGTGCCTATAATTTCAGAGGACTTTTGATTACATTATAAAATCTGTTTTTATTTCTAAATGTGACGATTGTTGATATGATTTATGTTAAAAAGACACCTCTCCATTTGTAAAAAGAAAAAAGAGTTAGGTCCCCACAACATGACAAAAACCTGGTGCACACACACTTAAAGGGAGTATCTTGAGATGAGTGTCATCATTAAGCTGCTTTGAGGATTAGTTAAGATGGGAATAGATCTGCAGTTCAGTGATCCACTGGGATCTAGGCTGCTGATGCTGGAACAAGTAAAACACTCAGGAAACAAAAGATCAGTCAAACTGAATACTGGCAAATTACTAATAGAGAATATTGTGTGGGTTAAGTTTGCACATATTAATATTCAAGCTCCTACACACCCATTTACTCTTCATTTGTTTTTTTTTTCCCTTGTTAGACAATGAGAAGAAAACAAAATATGAATAATTGCAAAAAGAAAAAAACCCAGAAAAATGAAAGAAAACAGAAAATAAGTAAGAAGAAAGAGGCTGAAGAATGACGAGGGAAACATCAAACTGATAAACAAGAATGAAATATGTATTTATTAAAGGTTTAGAGTCATTGCATGGAATAACTTACTGAATGGTTGGCTGGTTATCTGTGTTGTTTGTGTTTGTGTGCCTCTGTGTAGTCAGTAGTTTATGGGAATGGTTCTGACCATAAGCCCTCAGCTCTCTCCCTGAGGACTCACTAATTGATGCTTCCTGGTTGTAGTTTTTCATCGTCTCGGTGCCCTAAGGCTCCAAAATGGCTCCAGTCCATTGAGTTAGGAGCAGAATCAAATCTAATAATAGAGACTGGTGTAATAAATGAAACTCTATTACTAAAGCAGCAAGACTTTAATTACATGTAGAAGTAAATGCTGTAGAAAAAAGGCAAACAATTTAATAATTACATAATTACTCAAATTTATTTTCAAACACAAATAGTAAATATTTGATGAGTACAAGATTGCCTAACATGAATTTATTAAGAATATAATAAGCAGGTTGGATAATTAGTAGTTCCTGTCTTATTGAATGACTTTAGCACTGATTGAATATCTCTCAATACGAAAGTACTTGATACCTGAGTATACACTCACCCGACACTCAGGTACATCTTGCTTGTACTGGATTGAAGCCCTTTTTTGCCTTCAGAACTGCTTTAATTCTTCATGGCCTTGATTCAAAAAGGATGTTTTAAACATTATCCAAAAAGGTTGATTCTGTTCATCTGGACGTAGCATTTTTAGTGGGAGAAAGGTTTCGTCATGCATCCAAGTGACTTCTTCAGTCTCAGCTGACTGCAGGTTTCCCCAACCTTATAAACAGTACATTTGCACAATGACTGAAACTAGCACCACTGAAGGAACAATGGGCTGTGAGGTCAGTCAAGGAGGCCATTTACGTGAAAAGGGAAAGACCATCTCTGAATCGAGGAGGGGGCCTAAGGGTACATCTTTCGCCATCTTACAATGCTGTGATTGCAGCCATTCCCCAACTCTCTGTGAATGGTACTCATGGCCATTGATCTGTGGTCTTTGATCAGTGGTTGTTGATCAATGGTTGTTGATCAATGGTCATGACAGTTTGCATATTAATGGTCAAGGAACTCACAGCCCATTGTTCATTCAGTGGGCTAGTTTCAGTTACTGAGCAATGTACTAAGGTTGGGGAAACCTGCAGTCACGTTGTGACGAAATGTTTCTCCCATTGAAAACGCTACATCCAGATGAACAGAATCAGCCTTCTGAGATTTACTTATCTGGATGATTGAGCATGCATCAAGACATTACTCAGAGATACTGGCCCATATTTATTTGACATCCCAAAGGTGCTGCATGGGATAGAGATTATGGAGACCATTTAAGTACAGTCAACTCATTGTAATGTTCAAGGAACCAAATTTAAATGATCAAAGTTGTGTGACATGGCATGTTGTTCAGATGGAAACAGCCTTCAGAAGATGGTTATGCCAAATTCTGACCCTCTAATCTGAATGTTGGAGCAGAACTTTGAACTCATCATGATGAAAAGACGGATCCTTATATCATCCATTTCTACTTTACATAAGCACTTTCTACCTAGCATTCAGCCACATTCATACTCACATGAACACATCGGAAAGCAAATTGGGGTTTAATATCTTCCCTTAGGCATGGCAATTGGAGCAGCCAGGGGTCAAATTAGTAGATGGCCTGCTCTACCTCCTAAGCTACAGTCATCTCATTCTTTCTAATCTAATCAGACCTGACAACGCTGTTCCAATTTACTACTGTCAAGTTTTTGTGAGCCGGTGTGAATTGGCACCTAAATTTTCTGTTCTTAACTGATAGGATTGACACCTAGTGTTGTCTTCTGCTCCCTCAAGGTTTAATGTTGTCTTCTACCTTGGTAGCTATGAGTGGTTATTTGACTTACTGTTGCTTTCCTATCAGGTTGCAGAAGACTTATCATTCTCCTCTCACTTTTGGCATCAACGAGGCATTTTTGCCACTGCTCTCTGGATAAGTTCTCTTCTTTGGGCCATTCTCTGTAAACCCTAGAGATGGTTATGTGGGAAAATACCAGCAGATCAGCAGTTTCTCAAATACTCAGACCAGCCCATCTGACAACAACCATGCTACATAGAAAGTCAGTTAAATCACCTTCCTTCCCCATTCTGATACTAATATTAAAATGTTAAGATTGGAACATTAAGACTGATCATAATTTATCGAAGCATTTGGTATTTAGCATGGTTTTTCATTAAAACTAATATTAAGCATTACTTCTGTGACTTTTCATAGTTGGGCTCTTTTTAGATTGACATGCTTTCAGGACTCCACTTTTACACTTTTTTTTTAAAAACATTTGTAACATAACATGAAATAAATATGAGATGAATTTTGTGGTCCTCTTAAGTTAACAGATCTTCCCAAAAGGTTCCTGATGCATTTAAAAGCGTGGTTTGGAGTTGATTTGATCATACACACAAATGCAGAGATTTTAAAAGATCAAAGCAGTTAGTGATGTCAGTGAATTTTGCCTCATGCCAGTGGTAGATGAAAGATTACACGTGATGATTCATATGTTTAAGTTATTTTCTTCATCCCTGAACAATGATTTTCACTCAGTTTTGACATAAATATAAACCAGCAGAATTTCTTGGAGAGTGTAAGTAAATTGATGCAAATCAGTTGTGCTTTGAAGTAACATTTATAAACACATTTTTTGGATCCGCCATCTATTTTTTTGGCTTCTGTTACACTTTTCTGCACACACACACACAACATCACAAGCTTGGATTCACTGTCTTGTGTTTCCGTTCATCAGGTTGGGGCAGTCAGAGCTCTAAAGTCCAGATCCATCATAACACATGGCTTCATTTCCCTGGGCACAATATGAGGTGGATCCTCACCTTCTTGCTGCTATTTGTCCACGTCTGTGAGTTTGCAGAAGGCATCGTCTGCAACAAGTGAGACCTCAAACACAAGCAAAATAAGCTCTTTTTATTTTTTAATTGTCTTTAGTTAAATAAATGGTTTGCATGTTAATTATTATATATTTTGTGTTTGCCTCTTGCTGTAGGGTGATGGGTACCAACCACCTCCATCTCTTCATGCCAGCATTCATGGGTTTTGTAGCA
This sequence comes from Pelvicachromis taeniatus, assembly GCA_015108175.1. NCBI lineage: Eukaryota > Metazoa > Chordata > Actinopteri > Cichliformes > Cichlidae > Pelvicachromis > Pelvicachromis taeniatus. The sequence continues at coordinate 58,071 of VURO01036918.1, forward strand.
GCCACAACATCTGTCGTTTACTACCACAACATAGAAACATCCAACTTTCCCAAACTGCTGCTTGGTAAGACAGTGAGGGGTGCTTAATGTGACCCCAATTTATTTATTTGACCAAATAAACAGCCAAGGAATTCTGTTCAGTCAAAATAAAAGAGGATAATTAAGATTAGCACCCCTTCCTTAATTAAAACAGAAAAACAAAACTAAAAACCAATTACCTTGGTCTCAAATGATCAACCTTCACTTTGGAATTTTAAGAAATAATTATAATTGTAAAAAACGTGCATTCAGTCTCAGAAAAACATATCAGCAAGGCTGAGATGATTTGAACATGTGCAGAGAAGGAGAGTAGATGTGTTGGACAAAGGATGTTGAAGATAGGTAGGAGCAAAAGAGAACGACCGCAGATAGGCTCATTGATGTAGTGAAGGGGGACATGGAGAGGTTTCGTGTGAGGGAGGAGGATACTGGGAAAAGAGTGAGATGGAGGCCGATGATCTGATCTGCTTTGGTGACCCCCTAAATGAAGGAGCCAAAGATGATCTGAATTGGAACTATGTTGGCCACGGTCCAGATCTCGAAGAGGGAATCTTAATAAAAAGTAGAAAGGGCAGGAGGTTGGGTGAGGAGTGTCTATCAAAAAAACAGATGCTCATTAGATGCAAGGATGTTTCAACAACAATAGCAGGTTAGCATGTGATGTTTTGCACATATTTCAATTCAATTCAATTTTATTTATATAGCGCCAAATCACAACAACAGTCACCTCAAGGCGCTTTACATTGTAAGGTAGGCCCTACAATAATACATACAGTGAAAAACCCAACAATCATATGACCCCTTATGAGCAAGCACTTTGGCGACAGTGGGAAGGAAAAACTCCCTTTTAACAAGAAGAAACCTCCGGCAGAACCAGACTCAGGGAGGGGCGGCCATCTGCTGCCACCGGTTGGGGTGAAAGAAGGAAGACAGGATAAAAGACATGCTGTGGAAGAGAGACAGAGATTAATAACAAGTATGGTTGAATGCAGGGAGATCTATTAACACATGGTGAATGAGAAAGGTGACTGAAAAGGAAAAACTCAATGCATCAAGGGGGTCCCCCAGAAGTCTGAACCTATCGCATCATAACTAAGGGAGGATTCAGGGTCACCTGATCCAGCCTAACTACATGCTTTAGCAAAAAGGAAAGTTTTAAGCTTAATCGTAAAAGTAGAGATAGTGTCTGTCTCCCGAATCCAAACTGGAAGCTGGTTCCATAGAAGAGGGGCCTGAAAACTGAAGGCTCTTCCTCCCATTCTACTTTTAAATACTCTAGGAACAACAAGTAAGCCAGCAGTGTGAGAGCGAAG
>VURO01036926.1:0-19420 GCA_015108175.1 Pelvicachromis taeniatus
CAGCACTGATCATCAACTGGCGGCCCGCGGGCCAAATGCGGCCCGCTGAGCCGTTCAATCCGGCCCGCGACTGGAAATCCAAAATTGTGAGGATCAAAAAGAAAATAGTGGTCCACACTTTTAAAGCAACTAAAAGTGCTCAATAAATAAAGTTGACTTAGCCTAATTGAATTGAGGCAAAATATCTATCACTCCTAGTGGTTGACTGTGGTATAAGTGATGGGAGCCTGAATCAAATGCCTTCAGTTTTGTAATGAAATGGAAAAAGTATAAACATTAAACATAATGTTAAGCCAAAATTAGATTTTTATTTGATTTTCTCCCCCCAAGGAGACTCTCTGGTAAAACTCTGGCCCTCTGACAAATATAGTTGATGACCCCTGCCTTAAAGCACCTCATTCAAGAAAAGTGTTGTTTGGGAGAAGAGTTCACTAGCCAGAAGATTTCGATTTACCAAAAAGGTTAAACTCCCATTAATAAACCTGAGACTACAGGTTGTAAATGTCATTATTCGTTGACAATGCCTGAGGACTACCAGTAAAACAAGACAATCACTGGTATGAGAGACAATGAAAACTGATATCTCTCTCACTCAGGCATGACGTTCACTTTGAGGCTATAAATTAGTCAGCCCTCTTGTCATGGCATGCATTAGCCGTGTTTTGCTTGGCACTTCGCTGTAGCTTCCTCACATGCTTTTATTTTCCCAGGATGTCTTGCCAGGCCAGTCCAGCAAATTCCCGGCCCCATTCTGACTAAGCACATGTGTGTTTGTATTAGACATGCCCACGTCTGCTCCTCTCATGACCTGCTGACCAGATCATCAAACGAGACCATGTGTCCACTACAAGGCCAGGCTCCAGATGATTGCATTCAGCTGCTGTCCCCGTCCCTCCTCCAGCCTCCCCGCCAACAACACACACGTCGGCTCCACCGCTCCCTGCCAAATACATAATTATCCTGCTTTCCATTCGCATCAGCGGCATCAGGTGGATGTGTGAAAGACAAAGAACCAGCAGGTATGCAACGCCACTATGCATCTCCTAGGAGGCAGGTTAACAGTTCAACTTGCTCTTATTTTTTTTGTCAGCTTCTTGTTTTCATTTGTTGCACGAGGAGCCAAAGAGGTAAACCGATTAGTCATAAACCACACGCTGAAGTCAGTATTCACATTTATGGACTTTTGCGTGAGTCAGGCAGGATGGAAGATGAACTCTGGAGCGACTGGAAAATTTAAAGATTTGATAAAAAAGCGTTTCAGCGCGTGTGCGCCCATGTGATGTTTGCGGGACACTCAGCTCACGTCACTATCAGCGCATGATCCATTATGTACACTTTGCTGCTGTGAGTCACTCGGCACAGTGGTCACTGCCCATGACTGGTACCTGCCTTTGACGCACAAACGCACACTTCTTTATCAATTACACGTCTAGATGGGCGGCTGAGTCACGGCGATGCCAGAGCACATCTTTCCTGCTTCCACTCTAAAATGCACAGGAGAGGCTCACAGCTTGCGTCGTGGGCAGGTTGCCGCTGCTGACGTAAGCAGGAGGTCTCTTTAGAAAGCCTGAGCAAAGCCTCTCAAGAGACTCATTTAACCCATGAGTCACGCTCACCTATTAGCTTCCACGTCATTACAATCCAGATAAAAATAGCTTGCATATCGGGAGCCTTGAGTCTCTAATTACATGCCAGTGATTTACGTGCGAGGCTTGCTTTGTGCATCTCGGAATCCTTCTGAATTATGCTGAGAAGAAGAGACAACACGAGCGACTCCGAGAATCCCGTCGAATTGACTCTGTCGCCTCAGCAGGTTAAAAACATTTGTCACACGCCAACACGCGGTGGGAAATCAGATTCTTTAGAAGAGCCTCTCAGGATTTCATTTGGCTTTCATACAGTAACTCCCACAGAGACAAATCTCCGAAGACAGGCGTTTGTGACAGGGTCGCTGTTTCGCTCCATCTATAAAATCATCGTTCCGTCGCTGCACATCGTTAAGTGGCTTTGACGTGCTTTATTACCAGTTTTCCACTTTATTCTAGAGGAAAATAAAGTAGCTTTTTTTTACTGCGTTACTTTTCATTTTAAAGGGACAGTTCACTTCACAATCAAACGGCCATGTTTTTCCTCTCGTCTGGAGTGCTGCTCCGTAGTTTTGGTAGTTTGGAAATATCGGCTGCAGAGGCGTCTCCCTTCTCTCGAATACCTTCGATCTGAATGACATTTGCTTTTTGGTGCTCAAAACTTGAAAACGAGCAGTGGCACAACTTCAGCTATACTTCTAAGGTGCATATTAGATGAGTACAAAGTCTGAAGAGGATAAGGTTCCAGCAAAACAATAAAGAGCAACTTTATTGTTTGCCCAACGCATTTTAGTCCAAAGAGCATCTGCCTTTTCGTGGCTTTAATCCCACAGAGGTATTAGGGACCACCTTATTTCTTATTTCTGCACCAAATGATGCTTTGCAGTAACTCTGTGTGAATCCATGAGAAAATAAAGGATTTGACTCATCCTTCTTTTGATGAGGATAACCCAGCATCCATCTCTGCCTGGAACAGTGATCTCAACAAATACTCCTTTGTGCGAAGGCAGACTTCAAAATGAGGCCATTAAAAAAAAACAGCACCTAAGATCAGAAATGTCTGGAAAGACAAATTTGTGAAAGATGAAAACGATCCCAATATCAAAGCTCAACATCTCCCACTGCTCCCGAACAACAGCTAACACACAAGCGACAGACAGTTTAGTTTAAAAACTGCACTCGTCCTCCTGTGACCAGCTATTTTCTCCAAACTGCACCCTACCAACTATATCACGCTGCAGAAGGAAGGGTCCGTGCACACATCTGGAGACACTTGTGCAAAGAGCTTGAAAATGCTCAAGAACACCCACTTCTCTGGACTTCTGGTCTCATGGCGGGTGCTCGTGAGATGAATGAATGGGGCCATGTGAGGCTAAAAGGGTTCATTTTCAAAGGGGGGGAAAATAATAATAAATATGGTTCTATTTCTAGTTTTGAAGTGCTCAGTAAAATCATTTTCAGTGAGAATTATAGATACCATGAGCCACTTTTTATGGCATGAAGCGAGCAGCGGCGGCGGCGTGCTGATAGCACTCAGCTTCACCAACACGTTTAAGCTTGTGCTGCGATTTAGCTGCACTTCTAATGTCTCCTTTAGTAATCATTTCTAAGTGGGGCTCATCAAGGGAGCAGGTCAGTGTTATTAACCTACCGATCAGCATGAATTACCAGAATGCCAGTATTTTATATGCAAAGTCAGCATCACTGTAAAAAAAACAAGAAAAACAACAAAATCAAACAAGAGCTGTTGTTTTATATTAATTCAGACTTATCCTCAATACTGTTGTTGTCAAAGTTTAGCTGTTAATGATTATTTTCAGCTCCATTCACCCCTCCAGTGACGACTGCGCTGGCCCCGGCTTCCTGCTTGTAAAAACTGGTGTTTTTTTCATTTTTGTGTTGTGATTTCTGGGTAAAAACACGGCAGCTGGAATTTTCAAATCTACTTCTGGCAATTTGGTCACCACAGGGCGAGTTAGATCTATTACATGCAAGAGAAGGCAGACATGCTTACAGCCGATATCTCCCAAACTGGTCAACTCACACTAAATGTAAATGTAAATTTACTTTGTTGGCTAAACTGGCCCTTTAACCTTTAGATGATTAAAAAAAGAAGACATGATCGGTTATTATTAAAATAAAACATTAAACCAACAATTTTGTGGTTGGGCTCCCCACAGTTTGTACCAGTTCCACTAAACATCCCTGTCTCCTCTAAACCTCGTAGATGATGTCACGTCATGACGTCCAAAGCAGAACAATTTATTAATGAATTACTTCAGGCTCAAAGATCAAACCTTTAAGCCGCTTAATAAAGTAAAACTGTCAGACGTCTGTCGAGTGATTTAAAATACAAAGTTATAGTGCCATATTTACAAAACTATACCTCACACCAAACGTGAAAGTCTCCTTGATGAAATCACTGTTAACATTATCGTGCACGCTATATTTATGAGGGATTTGAACAATTCAGTGTGTCCATTCACTTTAAAACATCATGAATGAGGCTTTCCTCGTCTCCCTCCCAACATCCGTCGCTGCCGGACACTAAAACATGTCACGAGCGCAGGCTGAGAACGGCTTTAAAAGCCGTCTGTAGTGCAGCGCTGACTCACTCATTTGATCTGTGTGGTGACATAAAAGAAGCTGCGGTGAATCCCAGCTCAAAAGGAAATGTGCAGTGAAATAAGAGAGATGACAGACGGGGCCGTCCGGGTGTGGGCAGCAACAAAACTGCAGCAGTTTGTACCAGTGACACTGATCTCATTCTACTCAACCTATGTTGGTTTAAACTGCTCGTTTTCAGATAACAGTTTAAAAACCAGCAGTGTTCTTTTCATCTTTGTGAAAATCCGCAACATTCAAAAGTCTGGAATCATTTGGTGAATGAAGTCTGTCATCCTTTCTTTTTTTATAGCCGGTCTCAGGCAGAGAGTCTGAGCTCCGCTGCTTTGTTCCTACATTAAAGAAACCTTTCAATTGATTAAATAATTGTAAAGCTTTTAGTTCCAAGGCAGCACTTTTCTTTATGTGCTTAATATGTACTTAAAGGATGTCAGCCGTGCTGGTTGGCTGACCTTTCATACCAAAATATTTTGATTAAAGATTACTACATGCCTCTGTGGTTAAGGTCAGATGACTTATTTACGGAAACTCTCCAAGTTCGTTCTTCAGAAGTCACACAATCTGTGGTCGATCTGAAAGTACACAACCAGATCTCAGCTTTCCTTCACTACCGTTAATCAAATCTTTTCTTCTGCACTTTGTTTCCCGCCGCCTCGTCCCTCCACCTCCTGTTTTTCCTCTGCTGTCATTGGATCCGCAGCACTGTGCTGTGATGTAGCCAGAGCGTCATGTCTTCCTACACGGAAATGTCATCCTAATCAGATGTCCCCACTCAGGGAAAGAGCATCATCAAATGCTCGGGATCGGAGGATTTTTGTAAATGATCGCGAAGCTTCCATGTCCACCTGCTGAATACTGTAAACTTTGGTTTCCTATAAACCGTGCAGCTGAGACACGTATGTGATGCATGAGGGACATTTTTTTCCCTCTTTTTTTCTTTGTTTTTCACTTCTTCTAACAGTAATGTCACCTCTTCCCCTCCATTTAAGCTGACATTGATGAAAACAGTCATTATTTTTACTTCAAACTACCCCCCGTGTGACATAAAGACATGCAATCATGTGCTTTAGTTATTTAGCAGAGGGGAAGCACGGCTTCAAACTCATTAAAACAAGCAGATTTACTTAAAGTTTGCATCTATTAAGACTGAACAAGCAGCTGGTAGATTAGTCAGAGGAGAGCCACAGGTGGAGAAGAGTGAAGAGTTGGGCAGGAGTGGATTTAAACATCCTCCTTTCAAACCTAAACTTCAAAATGAGCTGATTTCTGTTATTATCTGTGGATTTCTCCTGTTTCTGCGCTCCCTTCATCCTGTCCTGATTTCACAGCCCTGACTGACAGATGCACGTCGGGCTTTTCCATCTGAAGGACCTTCCTGTCTACACACATACGAAGGAAGACAAATGTTTTTTTTTCTGTTTTTTAATGGGGACGCAACTCAAAGCACTCTGATGTATTTATTTGATTATTATTATTATTTATGTATTTATTTTTTTTTACAGAAAGTTGGCATGAGGATGAGTTTAGAAGGATATAAAGACAAAAGCGAATCCAATCACGCCAAATCTGTTTGTTCTCTCTCTGCGTCACTTTTCTTTTTTTTTTTCCTCAGGTGGTTTTAAAATAAAACGGATCCCGGGCTGTGGGAGGAATTAGCACCGAAGTATTAAATATACTGCGCTCGCGCAGCTGGAGAGAAACGGGCTGATTTGCGCTAAACTGCCGACGGTTGCGCTGGTTTTCGTTCCGGCCGTTGACGCATTTTAAAAGCGCAAACGCAGACGCGCGGTGCTGCTCAGGTAAAGTTTCCGAGACACCGTTAATAACCAACGCGCACGTGCGCCGTCACATTCCACCCACCCCTGGAACACGTGCCCATGTTCCCAAACCACGAGACAAAAAAAAACAACAACAACAAAAAACGAAAAGAAAAGAAAAAAATTGTCGTATATCAACATTTGGCACCAGCAGCCTTTTTTTTTTCTCTGCTCGAAGACAAATATGATAAATCGATGTGATATTTGATCTTCAGCAGGTTTTGACATCATCAGGTTTGAAGTGCAGACAGGTGACACGCGCACGGACGCTTGGTCGAACCCCTCTGATCGGCACGTTTTGGCACTGGCACCTTCACCTTCACCCCCTGCTTCTAATTTGCGACCTCGGTTCTTCTGCTCATCCTTAATTCAGGAGTGACGCAGATGAATTAGCAGACAGCACGAGCGGCGCTGTACGCGCGCGCGCGCGCCGAGGTTGCTGTGCAGCCCCGCACGGAGGGACCGACTCGATGAGCATTGAGTGTTTTGTACATATGAAAAGCTTTTTGGGGTAAACAGAGACGCATCAGTGCGCTGCGTTCGTTCATTTCAGGCGATATTTCATCGCTGATTTGCGCCCATTGCCTTATAAGGAAAGACCGTCGTGCCTGCCTGCAATAGGCCCAGCTCGGCAGCCTGCGGGAACTCTGCACTTTAACCCTTTCGCTGCTGAATTTTATTTAGTCCCGCCGTCTGAAACCATGCGGCCGGGGCTGCAGTGACATTTTTACGCTTTTGTTTTCGAATAGATGTTCATGAAATGACTTCATCCCTCAGACTCGGATTAAATGTAATGAATAACAGTGAACAGAGAGCTGCGTGTGCCAACAGCGGGAGAGAACAGCACATGTTATTTGTAACCTCCCTCTGTGTCCATCTAATTATATCAAAATCCTCAACCTTTCCTCGGGTGAAAATACGCGCAAGCATTTCGAGCACAAACCGTCGGCTTTGGTGCTGGAGGTCCGTGTGCCCCCCTCAGCTTAGGGCCCGAGCTGGTTCAGGCTGTCCACGGGCTGTCCGTGCCAATAATGGAACCGGCTGGTGCCTGTCTTGTCTGGGCTCAGTCAGAAATAAACCCCTCCGGAGTTAAAACCGGGGGCTAGTGTAAGAGGATGACCTACATCGGCTGCCACTCAACCAGGAGCTATCTTCTAACAACGCGAAAATCCAGCAGAAAATCCCCACGACACGCTGCCGTGCGAAATGTCATCTCTTTGTGTGACCTTGACTCAAGGAGGATATGGAAATCTATTCATTGTAATGCGCACAGCAGCGCAGGGGCTCTGCTCGCAATTTAACTTGACACAGGGTCACAATTCATCCCGTATTGTCACCGCGTTATCGACACTATAAGGGCTTCGGATGGGAATGTGTTTTTCCCGTTTCACTGGCATTTGCCGTAATAGAGAAGGCCTTGTTGTGGTGGCGGTGATAAATCAGTGTCAGACGGGCTCTGGCCTTGACTTTGGTTGGGCCTGTTGTGTTGGATTGTTTCCATTTTCAGCTTCTTTTGGACACAATCTCAGGTTAAACACCTCATCGTGTGGCCCTCCTCATAAATACATTTTGGATAGCGCTATTACGTGCGAGGGCGCAAAGATATGAAACACATCTGGTATAAACTCGGACTGTTGATGTGCTGTGACTGCAAATACAACATAATCTGCAAGGCCTTGCCCAGCTGTTGAATTCAGAACGGTGAGCAGCACATTCGGGCCATCACGTTTCAGGATAAAACACTCACCATTCATAGCAGTCTCTTCCAGTTAGATCTGGCTTCGCGTTCAGCGACAAGGGAGGGCGGTGAGGCGTTCACGCTCTTGTTTTTGCTCGTAACTTGTGACCTCAGTCACGTTGTGCGTTACACTTGTTTGTCGGTTAGGCGCGTCACGCTCACGTTAGTTCTTTAATGACCAAACAATCCACTTTGATTTCACGTAGGTCAGTAAAAGGGTGGGATAACAACCCACTTTTGTTTCAGTATAAAGAGACTATTGCTGACAAACCGAAGATAATCAGGCTACACCTTAATAATAAGTGGAATGTCAACAATGACAGGTGTATCCCAGTGGCTCTACAAAAGCGCAAAGACGCCACGCCTGGAGTTTTTGAAAATAAACGCAGCATTAAACTATTTATGATTCCAGAAATTTATCAAAAACTAAGAAGAAAAACGTTGTAATAATATAAATGTTTGTTTATATGTTTGTTTATTTAGAAAGCAAGTCAAAGATGGCAAAGACATCACTGTATTTCTCTAATTTGGAAGTAAAGGCATCCTGTATGGTAGATTGTACTGTTTCTGTTTCCCAGAGCCACATGTTGAACACCCTTGCTTTAGGTAGGAAGTTTAAGTGATTTTCTGCCCAAACTAACAGAAGAGCAGGTGATTTCAGACATCGGCATGTCCCCACAGTCAGACATGGTGGACCTAATGATATCAGAACTTCCTACCAAGCGGCACAAGCTTAGACTCTCTCCCATGTTGGCAAAATTAGTGTCAAATTTCAGTTTTCCAGTTCTTGCCTGGATTCCATCCCTCCAAGACTTCCTCTACATCAGCCACTTCCAGCTTTTTTTCATGTTGTTTACGCGCCGTTGAAGTCGTGATTACACTTTTTCCGACAGCCTCCGAATGCAGCACGGGAACAACCCCCGCCCCCAATAACCTCCCCCTCATGTAACGTCACACCAACGGCTATTTGCATGAAGTGTTTTCTGGCTGCAGCTCGAGCTCGGCTGCAGAGCGAGATCCTCTGAGGGGGAAAGCGAGGGAAGCGGTGCAGTGAAAATAGGAGGAGGAGGAGGGGGGAGTCTTGTGTTTCACATCAGAGGAGCAGCGAGGAAAAACGGGCCGAAAGCAAGGATAAGGTGTCCGATAACAAAAGCAGAGAGGGGGGGGAAAAAAAGCAGAAGAGCGGCTTCTCTCGTATCGGAAAATGGAGCTACCCGCCGCGGGAGAGCACGTCTTTGCGGTGGAGAGCATCGAGAAGAAGCGCAGCAGAAAGGTTTGTCACAAGAGCGCCGAAGGACATTTTCGCACACATGCACTTGGAAACAAGGCTGATTTTTCTTTTCACTTCTGCTTCCAGCGGGACATGTGTTGTTTTATTATTACTGCTTTTGTAATTCGGTCATTTTTGAGATGACGGTACAGCGCAGAGTAAAGTAACGTTACGCTCATTATCCCGTTTCTCCTCCTTCACAGGGACGGGTTGAGTATTTGGTCAAGTGGCGGGGATGGTCTCCAAGGTGAGTGCACTTGATAACAGAAATACACCCAGCGAGGACGCCACATCCAAAACAGAAAGTGTGCGCAAGTGTAAATGTGTGCATTTTTCGGTGCGTGGGCGCGCGTACGGGGGGTTGCGCGTCCTTGCTCTGGGCGCTCGGCGCGTTTATTGGCCCCGATGATGGATGTGGTTTTCCAATGTATGCAATCCCCAGTGTGCCAATTAGAGAAAGACATGTCTATAATTGAACACTATGTTTAAGAAATGCCACGTATCGAGATTTGTGTGGAGGCCGGGCCGTTGTTTCCTCCCCCTATTGCCGTGCGTAAAAGTTACCCATGATTTATTACACGTGTATCCACAGGGAGGACCAGCGTCTCAGCATGTTGTTTACATGCACGCCCACAATTATGACTCCGGGGAGATTTTATAAGTAATAGATTGAATTAGGTCCTGTCACCTGGGTGTCTTCAGCCAGTGCCTGTTATGGTGAGCCGCTTTTCACTGGCCACACAAAAACGGCTCACTGCTCTCCGTCTCTCCTCTTTGGACAGATACAACACATGGGAACCCGAGGAGAACATCCTGGACCCAAGGCTACTTGATGCGTTTCAAGACAGGTACGTTTTTAGTTTGATTAAGAAGCTTCACCAGTGCACAAGCTATAGAAAAACATGACAGAACAGGTTTTAATCCACTGTATCTTACATATCCAGTTTTTGTCACAGCACATAAAATATCTGTGAGCCACCCACAGAGAGTAAAGCAGGCTCTGCCTGTGTGTGTTGGAAGTGTAGAGAGTTTGGTTAACAGAAAAGCCTTCGTGTTTGTCTTGAGATTAAACCCTGTGTCGTCAGAGTTGGATTAGGGTTAAACTCAGGTTAGGGTTACCAGATCAAACCCAACCACTTTGTTGCACATCTACTTTTTGTCACCTGATAGTTATTTGAGTGTTGGGATCAGGTTATCCTGCTAAGGTGCTACCTGCTGTTCCACCATCCAGTCAGCAGATGACCAGTGTCATTTTCCACAGCGTGACTGATGATTGTCCAAAAGTTGTTTTGATCCATTGACTTTTTTGTGGGTTAGATATTTTTTTTTCCCTGGAATTTTCTGATGTGCACCGTCTTTAAGAACACAGAGGACACAAGTTTTACACACCAGTTTTCAGACATGAATTACACTTAGTGCTCAATTAAATGAAAAATTCACTCAAGATCTCCATTAAAAATCAATAAAGGATTAATCCACATCTACATGTTATGTTATGATGTCACTTTATACTTCTTTAGTAGAATCACAATACTTTATTCATTCATTTTAATAATTAATTTAAGGAAATTGTGTGGGTTACAGTTGCTCCAATGACAGTAACAGTCACAAACTAGTTAAACAATTCAATATGTTACAGATTTGACAAATTTAAGAAATAACACTAATATATACAAATCGCTCAGGTGATTATAAATATCACTACAGAGAGAACACCAAGTATCAGCGTTTTTCAGACAGCTTAAAGTTCTACTTACAGTGCTGTACATGCAGCTGCCTGCACACATGTTAAAGTCAGACTTTCTGATGGCACAAAGAAACGTCAGCAGACAAATGTGAAAATAATTTAAAGACACATTGTGCACATTAGGTCATTGTGCATGGTAGAGTTTAAATATCTGTCTGAAGGAACGTGACGCAGAGTGCATTTCAGAGTCGAGGGGAAGTTTACGTTATGGTTCACGTCTTTACGTAATCGGCTCACGATGTGATGACGGTGCAAAAGCAAAGCAAGTTTGGAGGAACTACACAGTATCTCAGTAAATGTTATACATCAGAAAAACGCAATTGCTACCCTTTAACGTTGGCTACCTTGGTGACATTAGCTGTTTGGCTAAATACTAAATACGCTGCTGAATGGCTGACCAGGCGGTTCCATGTGAAGGGCGGTGTAATTGAATTTCCTAAACGCATGCTGTGTTAAACTGTCACTGGCTTCTCTCTCAGTCTCCTTCAGCTTTTGCCTACAGCAACCTTTCAGGCGCAGGTCACACGTTAAAGCAAAACATCGACTTCACTCTACGGCTGTTTTCACAATTATCTCTCGCTCGCTCCAAAGAGGAGGGATTTTATTGAAACTAATTGCGCGCCTCTCAGGGGAGCCAAATCGTCTGAATGCCAGGCTATGAAAATACACTGAGTCGTCATTGTAATTAGATGTGAGGGTGGGAGGGTGGGGGAGGAATGTGACATCACTCCTGTCTGCGGTGTTGAATTACTGTCTTGGAGAGACTTGCACGGAGGCCGAGGAAAGTCGGAGAGGGGTTGGCCCTCATCTCCTACCGGATTGTGAGTGTTAGTGTAAAGTGACTGTTTAGTAGCAGCTGAGGATAAATGTAAACAAAGGTGAGGGCAGGTAAATATATGATAAATATAAATCTATGCTCACTTTGCATCAGGAAGGGTAACACATGCTCAGCGTATTGTAATTGAGCACGAGGAGGACACCCATGACGTCGTGTTGCCATGCAACTGCAACTCATCTCTGTGTCATGGTTCACTGATTGGCTGCTGTCCTCCTCTCCCGCAGGGAACGTCAAGAGCAGATGATGGGATATCGCAAGAGAGGGCCCAAGCCGAAACATCTCCTGGTCCAGGTAAGAAAAACAACACAACGAGGAAACAGGACTTCAGCTTTTTCTGGTTTTTATTAAGCGAAACATTAGAAAGGCAGCACACTCACACACTGAAATATACTTCAAGACGTGTTTCTAAATACTAATCTTGATTATCAGTAATGATGTACTCCCCTCTCTGACCTCAGGAAGTTTCAGAAAGTATTAAAGAAAATGTGAAATATGTGTGAAAATGATGAAACGTGGCATGAAAGTTGTGATACTAAAAAAAGTGTTCATCTCTAACATGGCTAAAGCTTTTGGTACAGTTAAAGCCTACATTACCCATAATGCAACTCAAAGCTCCTTTTGTTAGAGCCTGCCTGTTAAACATTTGGGCTTCACGCTCATATTTTACGGTCTTCGAGCTGTGATTATGAAAGACGTGGAAGATGCAGATGTGCCAAATAAAGATGCGGTCGATGTGTTTTTGTTTTTGTTTATATAACAATAAAAGCATCTTCATGTAACATGTATAATCTCACGTCTTCACATTATCTTTTTAGCATAAAGTTGATGTGACACAGCAGATTGACACAGACATCTGTAAATGTCAACACGGCCGATGACATCACATCAGTATTCCCTAGTTTAAACTGAGATGACCTTATCACCATGTTTTATGCCACAAATGTTTTCACAGGTTTTCTTTTACCTGTATGATGAGATTTAAAAAAAAAATTCAAAATACTTCTTAATTTAGGAGTTGGTATACTTATGCAGTGACGTTATCTTCATTCAATTCTATAGGAATCTGTTTCCTGACCTAACAGTTGCAGTTAGGTGACTGTGATTGTACATTTAATGCATCAATCACCGGCCCAAAGGGATGAGGGATCCCCTACGAGGCATGTTTTTGTTCCTCTCGGGAGGGTGCTGTTGGTAACACATGGGATAAAGTCAATGCCGGGACACAAAGCAGCCAGTGACATTCCTGCGAGCTGAGGTCACAGCCACGGGAGACACTTTGAAATGTCACTGTGATGGCCGGGCTGGTGGCTCAGAGAGCTGCGAGGGATCTGTAGGAGGGTTGTGTCAACATGGACCCGAGGCCCCTGAAATAAACCTTGTGCTCGTTTGGAGCCCCATCACACATTCCAAGCACAGTGTCTTCACTGCCGCTCGTGGGCCCCATGAAAGCTCTTTTTTGTACCCGAGCAAAGACGCATGTATAGAAACTGGAGACTGTTACTCATTAATCAAATTCCCGGCTCAGAGGGATGCCCTTTATTTTAAAGGCTCATTAAAACAACACTAATCATTTCATTCTTCGTCGACGGGCCTTTTGCGTTTTTAATAATGCCGATTACTGTGTTTGCTCGCAGGTGCCTTCCTTTGCCAGGAGGTCCAGTATCCTGGCCGACCTACAAGAGGCATCCCTGGATGAGGACAGCTGTCAGAACGCCAGCCCCATCCAGATGCTTCGTCCGCAGCCCCAGCAGTACCAGCTGAACAGTAAGAAGCACCACCAGTACCAGCCGCTGTGCCGGGAGCGTGAGGCCGAGCAGCAGGCCAACGGCAAGAAGCTCTACTATCAGCTCGACAGCAAGAAGCATCATCACTACCAGCCAGACATCAAGGTGCACGAGCCCATATTTGCTAAACCCAAGCAAGACATCCAAGCTCCTGAGCTGGCTAACAAGGAATACAACCTTCCTCCGGTGCTGCAGCAAAAGTGGGTTCGGGACAAGGACTCGGGCTGTCTGACCAAAGTTAAGGATATCACCATGGAGCTGAAGAAGCTTCCAGCAAACTTCAATGGACACAAAGAGCCAGAGAAGGCAAAGCCTAAGGAGGATGCTGTACCACAGCCCAACGGTGTCAGCAGCAGCAAGCTAAAGATTGTGAAGAACAAAAACAAGAACGGCCGGATTGTTATTGTCATGAGCAAGTACATGGAAAACGGGATGCAAGCATCTAAAGTGAAAAACGGCCAGTGTGGCGCTGCTGAGAAGCCACCGCAAGGCGCCGACAACGGTGCGGAAAAGCACCTGGAAAAGATGAAGCTCGTCAAAAAGCTCGGCCTCATGAATGGATTTGCTAAAAGCCCCGTAGACAAAGCAACATCTCTTACTTCTGGATTTAATGGAAATTGCCCCAAAGAAAAGGAGCCGTCCCTGAAAGCGAAGCTAACTGTGACGGAACAGGATAAACATGCTGAGGTCAGGGGTCAGGGCCAGCTTCCAGAGGATCAGCCTTTGCAATTGACAACCAAGCCTAATCTGCTCTCCCAGCCTTTGTACAGGGGAGTCCCCTCGTCACAGGACAAAAGAGAAGGCCAAGGTGGGCTTCAAGGGCTAAAGCGACACCTCTCTGACACAGATGGTGAGGAACGTGAGGGGAGCAAAAGGTTTCTGAGCTCCAGGAGCATAAGCACTCCCAACACAGCGTCATCACCTGTCCAAAGCATCAACATCAACCAAAATGGACACCGCGGTCACCCCGGACTGCAGGATTGTGGGTATGTGGACCAAGTAGAGCCCATTGACTTGAGCATAGTCAAGTCGAGGCCTAAAGCTGCAGTTCCCACGGCAGCCCAGCCCGAAACACACACACAGCCTGAGGCGCTAACAGGCACAGAGGAGGAAAGACAAACAGAGGCTGACACACAAACAGAAACTCGGCTTGAAACACAACAACCTGCCGAAGAGGAGGACGCCGAGTCGCTGTCCGTATCCACCCACGAACAGAAAAGGGAGGACGCATTTCCCTCCTTCAAACCTTTCCTTGGGAATATAGTCATCACAGACATTACCACAAACTGCCTCACGGTTACGTTCAAGGAGTACATAGCAGCGTAACAAACCTGGGTGCCAGCTGTGCGTCTGTATAAATGTACATGACATATATTTGTATTTTTGGATGCTTGAATGTACAAATGGACCCTCGATGTTGTTTTCATTTTGTACGTCGGTAGTTCAGATGACAAAGGAGACTTTTTATTTGCGTATTTCCTCTCATAAGCTCAACCTGTTGTTATTTCTGGAGATTTTATAACGCGACGCATCGACTCGAAACCGAAGCCGCAAAATTCGATCGAGCGAACGAGGGAACTTTAATTATGATGCACTTACTCTTGTGAATAAACACGCTTCACTTTTCTATGGATGTCATTCGTTTTATACAGTCAACCGTCTACATGTCAGATAACGTCAAACAAATGTAGGCTATATGGAGAATTTTGTTAGGAAGAAAATTATATTGAATCCTGGTAAATTACACTGTGTCTGTGTGTGTGTGTGCGCGCCTGTGTGTGTGTGTGTGTGTGTGTGTGTATGCGAACAGATGGATAGATTTAAAGGATGCGTGCTGCTTGGGCAGATTATGCCATTAGGCATGCTTAAACGAGCAAATAAAGAAAAATGAAGCGCCTTTTTGTCAATAAATATGATTTGCATTGTTAAAAAGGCTTTTAAACGGAAGATTATTCAAGCTTGATGTTTACTTCTGTTCTGTTTTTTAAGCCTCTGTAGATCTGATGCCTAGCACCAGTCGCCTGTGACTCTGATCATTTATGTTTTGCAGCAACGCGCTGACTGAACGTGGCTTCTTTTTCTTTCATTTGAATGACATCAGCCACAAATCTGCTAGTTGAGCTGTGTAATCTAACAGACTAATACCACCAGCTGGGTTCTCTGGATTCTACTTTTCATGTCTCTGTTCTTTGGCACCCTGACGTGTTCAGTGAAGGCAGCGCAGTTATCATGTATGGGATCCCAGAGGCTTGTCTTGACATAGTTTGCAGTGGAGCTGCAATTAGAAGTGTGTAAAAGCACTTTTCATAATCACTTCTGATCCCCCGTGTCTCTTCTTCCTGCGCTGCTGGAGGTGGATTGAGCTGCTCTGCGAGAACGTGGAGCACCGTGTGCTTTTGTGTGCACAGGGAAAAACAAAGACTTCTTATGATGCATCATAATTTGCAATAATAAAATTGTTTGCAACTGAATGTGTTTATGTGTGTTTATTCGCCATGCTCCTAAAGGAAAGGGAAACAAATCCTCGTGACTAGTACCCTTTAATCACGTGATGCGACCTCCACTTCCCTCGGAGAGCTGAATGTTTTAGCAGGAGGAGGAGAGCTGCCTCGGAAGAAGCTCAATCTGATCTTGGCTCTGTGCGTGCGTGCGTGCGTGCGTGTAGGCTGCAGGCCTTAAGGATTACAGAGCCGGGGTGTGTTTTCAGATGAGCATCCTCCAATCCCACAGGCTGTTGCAGACCAGCACGTGTGCCATACTGGAGCTCAAAGTCAGGCCTTTTCACTACTATGTGTCCAAATGTTTTTTATTCACTTTTTAAAGCAATTTGCTGTTTAATTATGTCCTATATCAACAACTGAGTTTAAAGTAAAACGATCACAGGCCCGAATTATGCAACAGTAAAAGAAAGACCTTAAATATTGAATCGCTGAATTCTTTGACTGAAAAAAACCCCCAAAGAAAACGTCTGTTTGGTGCTGAAATTAATGTTAAAGAAGTACTTTTGTAATTTAATGCTTCTAATTTTGACCTGAACAGCTGTTCGTGACAGGTGTCCCTGCTGCCATGCAGGGAGACTCAACGGGAGGCGACCGATTCCTTCGCTTTACCTACAGGTTCGGCTTTAATGGCACGAGGCGGGGTGTTATTTTCCACGTTTCGTGTTTAATGCGTGCACATAATGAAGGAGCTGGTTCGTGCAGGTGAGCTCAGTCCTACAGCTGCCTGTCTTGTCACATGAATGCATCATCTACACGTCTGCTGTGAAGGTAAACGCGCGATATTCGCGTTTTCCGACATTGTGTGTGCAGAAATAATCTTTGCCAAAGCGGTGAAATCTGACATTCCGACGACCGCAATGACAGAGGTGGCAGCTCTCGACCATTTCCTCTGCTCCGACCCGCCAATAAAACTGCTTTCTGTGCGCATTAATATGAGCGTCGACAGAGAAAATGGCTGTCCTCTCCTCCTCCGTGCGCGCTCTTCTCTCGCGTCTCTCCGAAACGCCGAGCAGCAGCTGCAGCCCGCAAACTATCACCGCGATGTTCCAGCTGAGAAGCTACAGCGGGGATGTAAGACCCAGCTAGTTCCTTCATAAGGGCTGTTTGATTTTATTCTTATAAAAAAGGAAATGTGACAAACACCAAACAAGTTGCTTTCTTACTGTAATCATCTAAACCAGAATTGCATCAAATGCTGAGGATTTGCGCTGCTTCTCTTCCTGATTTCTGTCACGTTGAGCTGATTTTGCGTGTGCGTGGTGAACAGATTCTTACAGAAGACACTTGCTTTTTAAAATGCCAAACTTATTCCAACAGGAGTCTCGAGTGGGCCTGCGCTTTCTCCGCGCGCAGATGCTCGCACATCCTGAAGTACAGATTTTGGACTGCGCCACAGGGCAGTTAAAAACCCCTTGACCTGTCTGCCCCCCTTTTTTTAATTTAAATCCCCTGAACTGGACAGAAATTTCCAAACGCGACAAATGTACTGACTGAACCCGACTGTTTGAGCTGTTTGTGGTGTGAATATTAGTTCCGTTTGTAAAAGGAAAAAAAAATCCTCACAGGTTCTGCCCCAAACCCGCCAATGAGCCGGATACAAATATTCCTCTGAAACTCGTTAAAGCTGCTCACATAAAGGAGTCTTTGTGTCGTTTTTAGACAGAGAAGGGAACAGAAACTGGAGAGTAAATTACACATAAAAACATCAGAGTTTAATAGTTTCAGTTACGCAGGCAGCCTGCTGGGCTCTCACTGCCTTTTCCAATTAATAAAGTGACTAAACCTCCAGTCATCCAGCGGTAACTGGCAGATGAGCTCAGTCCTCATGAAGACTCAGGTGGTTGTTTTGTTTATTTGTTTGTTTTGTTTTTTCGTGCCACAGTAACACGATTATCCAGTGTTTTCCCTAAGTAGTGAACTGGAGCCGCGCGCTCCTGTTTTCCATCTATTCCCCAGTTTCTGATCATTTCCGTCCTGCAGGCTGTACGAGCCGACTTGAAACCGGTTGAACATCCACGGAAATCAAGTTTTCATGAGATATGACGGAAATCGGTGAAAGGAATTCATCTTAAAAATCAAGAGCATCATGAAGAATGTTGACCACCTGCCATGACACCTGATTGAACTACAGTTCTTCTTCACCTGCTCATTAGTGCGATTACCTATGAATAAATGAAATAAATAAACGGTAAAAATTTAGTTCTAATGTAAATGTTTAGATCCCCGGACAAGTGAGGGGGAAAAAACGGTTGGAAACCTTTAATTGGTGAAGGATTCCTTCGATGCTTAAGCCCCACAAAACAGGCTGAACTCGGTCAATGGGATGTCTGAAATGTCTGTTTATTATTGCGCTATTTTTCGTATTAGTCCCTTTGTGCTGTGGCCGGGGATTCCTGTTTTGTGCGCACACCGGGAACACGCGTCTTGCCCGGATACAAGCCAACCAATGGTGTTTTAATGGCGGCGGCACTGCTGCACTGCAGGCGCGCCGAGACCAATCGCATCCAGAGTCTGAGGTGCGCCCATCTTCTCTTTCTGTCTGCGCTCAGAAAAAAAAGCCGACGGATGGATCGCAACCTGTAGCCTGGATTAATCGCCGGGCCAGCTGAAGGCTTCATCCGAGCTTTGCGTCCTTTGAGAGGTTCTGATGTGTCACTCACGGCTGCGCCACAGCTCCAGAGCAGCGCTCTGGAGATTTGGGCATCTTTAAATATTTGGTTTGGGGCGGGTGTTCGGCCATTCCCTTTGGGTTTCACCTCCGGGGAAAATAATCTTACATTTATGGTAAATATTCCCCTCTCTGCGCGTAACACCGAATTACTGCGCGTCATTTTCCGTTCTGGCTCTTTTCGGTGATTTTGAGCCGGTTTAAATTAGTTTAATTTGAATATTCTCCCGCTAAAAAACACATAAGAACCGAAAAAATGTTTACATTTGGTTTATTTGAAATTTGGGGATTTTTAGTGCGTCGTGGTATCTTCACTCAGCCTGTAGTCACACCCTTTAATTAACAACAGTTTGGGAATTTAAAACGACAAATGCTCCAAATCGTTTTAAATTTCCCTGAAATTGTTGGTGGTCGGTCGATCTCTGCTCTTAATTATCCCGATGTGAGGCCTTTTCACCCCCGTGTGGTTTTCGTGTTTTTGTTCCTCAGCCAGCGATCGTGGGCCTGCTGGACCCGCGCTCATGGCTGAGATTTTAAACCAGCGCAGGTGTTTATTTTATGACACTTACAAGCAATAAAGACAGTTTTTCACTACATGATAGTGTTTATATTTTGAAGTGATGAAACGTGAAAAAGAAGAAGAAAAAAATGTCTTTTATTTTAATAAATATAAATGAGGAATTTTATTAAATTGAACACATTATGTCGGTCTAAACAAAACAAACAACATTCATCATTTTACACAACTTCGGACTAAGGAAAGCTTTACTCTCTCCCTCTGTGTGTGTGTGTGTGTGTGTGTGTGTGTGTGTGTGTGTGTGTGTGTGTGTGTGTGTGTGAGAGATC
>VURO01036926.1:29650-44750 GCA_015108175.1 Pelvicachromis taeniatus
ATTTCTTTTAATTAAAAAAAAAAAAAAAAAAAAAAAAAAAAAAAGTATAAATTATTAAAAAATATATATATAATGTATGTATTTGTTATATTGTATTTAATTTTCATTTGTTTGTTTTTTTTATTTTTTGCCTCATTTTAATTTATTTTTAAAATATTTTTCTGATGTCACTTGACTTTTTTGTTTTTTACTTTATTTTAATTTTGCATCTGATTTAACGCAGGAAGAGTTACAAATTTACACTAAACAAACTAATAAAAAGGAGGTGAAATCAAAAGTATTTACAATGTACAAAACTTCTAAAACGAATGAATAAAACACTCACAAAGCTTTAACTCTTAACGCACTTTAAATGTTCTCTGAAGTGAAGCGTTTTAAAAACACTGACTTTGTGACGCTCCTCGTAGGAGTCACTGCTGACTGGTGTAGAAACACATAAAGTGATATGTCAGGTTTACAAATGCTTTTATCGCTTCAGCTTAAACAGTTTCAGCCCGCCTAAATGTGTTTAAACACTATAAATGCAAGCTTTAAAACACATATATGGACGAGTGACTTGGACTCAAATTTACCACAAAAAAAAACTACATTGAAATGACTTCTCTGTCATGCTTGTGTTGCAATGTTTGGCTTGTAGCCTGCTGACAAACAGGACAGCACAAACTGTTGCAACACAACTCAATAGGTTCAATACTGTCGGTTAAATCTGTGCTTTTTTTAATTAGTAATTGTGCTCTTTGCTCTGAGTGGACCTCACCCTCATTGGCTCATCGGGGTAGCCGGCCTTCACTGGCCGGTCCTGCCTCTTGGTACGGAGCAGCTGCTTAGCTACGCTCTCCTTGATTATGGGGTTTGCATCTGAGGGGGACAAAAAATGGAAAGATAAGAGTTTGGAAGCAAATGTTTACTTACATCTTTTGGTGCTGAGAAAGACGGTCCAGCAGGTTAGGATAAGACCGGTTTGCTCCTGCCGTGTAGATGTGAGTCAGTGTTTGTGTTTTGGCAGCTTCCTCTGTTTTGACTTATTCTTAGACTGAGGAACTAAAACTGCCTGCTTTGAATTCAACCTCTGCCTGAGATACTTTGTTAGTGACATCTGTTTTCTTGGCAGCTGGTTTGGTTAATAAGAATAGCATTCCTCTCACTGAAAGCTGTGTTCAGACCCATAAATAACCCTCTCACACTATTTGCTGCTCGTGAGCTGCGGCTGGCCTGATCTGTTTAACCAATGTCTATGTGAGGCTGTTTATTCCCCAGTGGCACACGTGCACACATGCACGTGCACGTGCGCACACACAAACACACCAGTTTCTGCAGAGTGAGGGCTCTCTGTCTCACTCTCTCTAAGCCCGGGCCTGTATTAGGAAGCAGGGTATTTGGCGGAAGGAAACAAAGTGCCCATTCAGCCTCCTCGCTCCCCGGGGAGTCGGGCCCATGCAGCACGTGACCCCAGCAGGCTTTCTGTTCCTCTCCTGCCTCAGGGAGCTGCGGTGAAACTCTGTCAACACAAGGCCTGAGCTCCTGGTGCTGCTGCTTGCCTGGACCTTCACAGCAACGTGGCAAAAACACGCACGGTGTACGTCCACCAGCTCATTAAGACAGACTTTAGATTGTCACAAAAATAAACCATCCTGAACAAATGTCAGACTTCGAGCTTAAAATTAGGCCAAAAGTCAGTTGCTATAAAATACAACAGTGCTTCAAAGAGACTGGGCTAAAAATATAAAGAAATATCTTCTGTAAATCGAAATATTTCTACCACAACAAAAGGAAGATGCAGCAAACTACCTTTAAAATAACCTATTCTTGCCATCATGGCAATTCCCCGAGAATTTCCTACCTGTGTAAATGGTCAGCAGGACCATGCAGAGCAAAAACACCACCAGCTTCTTCATCTTTTTCGCCCTTTTCCTGCCGGAGCCCTCTCAGCTCTGAGGTGCTGACCAGAGTCCAGAGGGGGTGAAAAGGGGAGATTCTCCTCCTCCTGCGCTTCCTCCTTGACTTTGGCCACAACGCACCGCCTCAGGTTACCAAGCTTCCAAATAAACCGTAAACATTAGTGACACATTAGCACATGTAAAGATATACATTTTATCAATTAATGCTTTAAAGGTTAATAGTTCCTGTGAATAATTAACTAGCAACATCTTAGGGAATATTTTCTGCTCATTTCCAGCTCCTTATGTTTATTCTTGTACCCTAACAGTGTAGCTTTGCATGATTTAATGTTAAAAAATGATCCTCATTATCTTATGCTGAGCTTTGTCTGGACCCTTCTGTCTGAAACAAGCTGCTTTAGATCCTCCTCCTTTAATAAGTCAAAGTTGATCCTTGTAAAGCAGAAGATTTGCACAGCAGCTGGGCGGAGCTTCTGTATGCTCTCAGTGACATCATATAGAGCAAAAAGTAGAAAAAGCTGTCTAAAACCATGCATTCAGAGCAGTCTTAAACCACCTGTAGAGAGTAAAGCAAGTCCTGAGGAGTCAGATGAATGGGAAAAACAAGATTTGGGGAATCAAGAAAATCACAGGAACAGAGTACAAGATCCAGAGGCTGAGGTCTGTCACAGAGAGACAGACAGACAAACTGGTGATGGCTAACCAAGCAGACATCGTAGTGATGGACAAGGAAGAGGAAGACAGCCATAGTAACAGACATAGCGATACCAAATGACAACAACATCAAGAAGAAGGAACATGATTAGCTGCAGAAATACCAAGGACTGAGAGAGGAGCTGGAGAAGATGTGGAGGGTGAAGATAACAGTGCTCCCAGTGGTAATAGGAGCACTCGGTGCAGTGACCTCCAAGCTGGGCAAGTGGCTCCAGCAGATCCCAGGAACAACATCCGAGATCTCTGTCCAGAAGAGAGATGGAGATATATAAAAAGAAGGAAAAGCAGAATAAGTCTATTTGAATGAATTAAACGTAATCTCTATTATAAGGTTGAAGGTAGTCAACCTGTCCACTAGATGGTGCTGCCAGCATAGTCATCTGCTTAGTTCTAGTCCTGTTTTTCATAGCAGCTGTGCACCTCATTCACAATGTAATATTTACATTTATCTGTCTGTGAACTACATTTTATTTCTTCCTCTTTCTTTCTGCCTTTTTTGTTTATAAGACAACACTATTACATAAACGCGGTTAACGAGTTTACAAGGATATTCCTACACTGAAACGTCACTTCGTTTGACCTGTGAATGGAGTCTGTTCTGTGTGGCGCAGCAGGCGAGTCTGAGGAAACAACCACGATGACCGGACATGTGAAAAACGGCATCATGGGAAGTGTAGGACCCGCTGTTTCTACCGTCTAATGCGTTTAAAGACCAGTCTGGGTGTTCGGTATTTTTCTTCTTCATTTTTCCCCATTTTGCATTTCATATTTTTATTCTCCGTTTTTTTATTCTCCAAAACAATTAAAGTGAAGTAGTTGTCTAGCCGTTATCAGCAGGATTGTTATTCATTATCCGTTGTCACACACATTCACACAAAAAAAGAAAGAAAGAAAAACACAAATTTGAATCACAGCAAAGATGAGAAATGTCTAGAAACTGGATGGAGCCGATGGAAAGTGATTCTCGAAGAGTTATGGGTCAGGATTTCCTTTTTTTCTTTTATTTCTTTTTTTTTGTTAAATCGGTTATTTGAGTCTCACAGGTGCGCCCGCAGCACACACACAGATGCATCCTAACGAAACTCAATAAACCAGCAGCTGAAATACAGTTATGGACCATTTTAAACGTTACTCTGAGAGAAAGATAAATACATTCTGTCCCCAACTTTAGCTTTAGTTTCAAATATCTCTGAGCATCCACGGGTAAAGTGTCCCACGCACTCTCTCCCCTGCCTGCATTTAGTTTGCTGAAGTCTTGATTATCCTAATCTAACCCTTATTATTTATTTAGCTGCTGTACAGGAGCGTCTCCGGTGACGTTCGACGGAATACGTCACTGTGCGTCATTGTTGCCGTTTCCTCGCGGCTCCCTTTACACGTTTAACTTAATGCACGTGTCCTAATAATCACGTGGACTTATTACGGCTTCATAATGTCACTGTTCTGATTAATTCTCGAGCTTCCTGTTCTCTCGACGTGATTATCTAACGCGCTCTGCGCATGCGTGCTGTGAACCAGCTGCTAGCAAGCCGGGGCAGTTGAATCGGAGATGAATTTTAAATGGTGAGATATTGACTTTCAGTTACTTCCGTGTTCGCTCAGATTCAAACGGAAACGGAAAAATAGTCTCGCCCCTCGGGGACCCCAGTTCCTGTTACAGCACTGTTAACCTTATAGTGCCAAACACAGCTGACTGACAGCATTAGGATGGCCAGTGGTGAAATGAAACTGAATACATCTACTCCAGTTTAAATGTGCTTGTACTTCATGTAAGTATTTCTGCTTCTACTTCACTATTTTGCAAAATCACCATAAATTTACTTCTGCTTCCAACTCAGGGTCACGGGGAGCCTGGAGCTATCCTAGGCTGAGGGGACAGGTCACCAGCCTCGCAGGGCAAAACAGAGATGCTAGACAGCGCTAACCACGAAACCCCGCCGTGCTTCCTTATAATGATATATACTTCTATAATATATAACTTTAATATTTTACGAATATTGTAGGCCCGCTTTGTGCTTCATGGCATCTATTATAAAGCTTTTAGTTTGCTGTATTATTATTACTGAAATTACCCAGCAGTATATGAGTCTTGACGCTTTTCCTTCCGTGGGTTGATCATCTTGACTCGTGAAAACTCTGCTGATGCTCTGTCAGGAGGTGGCTCGTGGTTTTAACGTCATACCTCTCTCCTCTTGTTTACAGCTTCTTATGCATGGAAATACATTTGAACTGGATTCAGAGCCAGCTTCCGGCTGGTGTTTGTGATCATGAGCGTCGCGTGGAGCTGTGGAGCGTGTCCGGTCTTCTTTAAGTGCCGTTTATCTGCCTTGTACTGATTTCCGCTCGTTAGCGTCTCGCCACGGTCCAGAAACGATGTGCAGAGAAGGGGACGAGGGGCAGGACGACTGCGGCACCCGGGAGGAGTGGACGCTGCTGTTCTGGACCTCCGTGGCCGTCGTGGTCCCGGTCATTATCACGCTGTGGTGCAGCGCCCAGCGCTCCAAGAGGAAATCGCACATGAAGGATTTCTTTCGCAAGAGCAAGCACGGCTGGCACTACACCGACCTGTTCAACAAGCCCACCTACTGCTGCGTGTGCTCCCAGCACATCCTGCAAGGCGCTTTCTGCGACTGCTGCGGCGTGTGCGCCGACGAGCAGTGCCTGCGCCGGGCCGACCGCAGCCTTCCCTGCAAAGAGATCATGGCCCCCTCCAGCACCGAAGGAGCCATGGGGCATCGCTGGGTCCGCGGAAATGTGCCTCTGGCCAGTTACTGTGCCGTATGCAAGCAGCAGTGTGGGACCCAGCCGAAGCTCTGCGACTTCAGGTAGCGTAGGTGGACGAGAACCGCTGAACCGCTGCAACAGATGTGCAGCTGGGTTTCTGCGGTCAAATGCCTCTTTTTGCACCCACGAGTTAAAATAAAAATGGATCAAGTTTCCTGAGTTAGAACCGGACGATAAAAGCCCGAGCGCTTTACTGTGGTTGTTTAGTCTTTTTCTATATTTTTTAATTACAAAAAAATTGAATTTTAAATCTGGGTTTTCACACGACTCCACCAAATGGTTGAAGGCTTTTCCCATTGCTTGTTTCCTGGTGTGGCAGTTAAAGGGTTTACATGTAATAAAGGAACCACTTATAATGAGCTCCTGCTGCTGTTCAGCATAAGAAACCTCAGTCTTAAAAGATCCCAGCTCAGTGTGACACTCATACCAGACTTTGTGAGCAGTTCAGGGTCAGCATTTCTTTTTATGTGCTTCCTCACCTTTCTAATAGTTTCGCTCCCCCTGCTCCTCCTTCCAGGTGTGTGTGGTGCCAGACCACAGTGCACGATGACTGCATGGAGAGCTTGGCGGATGGAGACGTGTGCGACCTGGGCGAGTTCCACAGCCTCATCATCCCTCCTCACTACCTCTACCGTGTCAACAAGCTGCGCCGCAGGCACCCCGACGAGTACAGCAAGGTGTTGAAGTCACGACTGGCCTTGTCGTGGTGCTCCTACGTCAGGTGCTCGGGAGATGTTTTAAAAATGCGTTTTCTGCTTGTGTCTCGTAGCTCGGCTCTTCCTGTGGCAGCGGCTGGACTCCGGTGTTGGTCTTGGCTAACACACGTAGTGGGAACAACATGGGGGAGGCTCTGCTGGGGGAGTTTCGCACCCTCCTCAACCCAGTGCAGGTCAGTTTGCAGCTCCTCCATCTTTTGTCTCAGTGAGAACAAACTTCGTCATCGCTCCTTTTCAGATCCTGGAAAGAAATCTTGTTTTCTGCTTCCCTGCTTCCCCCTGTTTCACCTCCAGGTGTTTGACTTATCTGAGCTGACTCCTCCCAAAGCCCTCCAGCTATGCACCCTCCTTCCCCCCGGCAGTGTCCAGGTGCTGGTGTGTGGCGGTGACGGCACAGTGGGCTGGGTGCTCGATGCCATCGATGCTATGAAGCTAAAGGTGAGCCGTCCCTGCGCTGAGAAAAGAGAGCCATCTTTCTTTTACACATCACTTCTTCTCTTTGACACGTTAGTTTCTTTTGTCAGGGCCAGGACCAGTTCATCCCCAGGGTGACCATCCTGCCTCTGGGCACAGGAAATGACCTCTCTAACACTTTAGGCTGGGGAGCTGGCTATGCTGGAGAGATCCCCGTGGAGCAGGTTCTCCGTAACATCCTCGATGCTGAAGTGGTGAAAATGGACAGGTGAGGGGTGTTGATAGTGACGACAGGTACTCCTCAGGGTGTCAGCCTGAAATTCCTGAACAGACTGATCAGTTTCACTAGTCTTTATAAAACAGTTGTCTCTTAGGCATTTGGGGAATTACCCCCCCCCATGCAGAATGGCCTCCTGCGCAGTCAGATGTGTCTTCCAGCTGACGGCTAGTGTTTAGACTTTTCTTTCTATATCAGGAAGTTAATTGGTGAGTCATTTTGACCATTGTCGATCCTCAGCATCATCATCATCATCATCCACTGGCTAAACCCTAAGATGTACCCTACTTTATTGTCCTTTCTGACTTGAATAGGATCCTTAACTTTAACCATAACCAGGAAAGTAGGTCATAAATCAAGAGGTTCAGCGTTTGTTTTTCTCGTAGACTTCTTGTTACCGAGCAGGCTAAACTGTGTCAGAAAACTTTACCTCAGTCCATCCATCCATCCATCCATCCATCCATCCATCCATCCATCCATCCATCCATCTTCCTCCGCTTATCCGGGGCCGGGTCGCGGGGGCCGCAGCCCAAGCAGAGAAGCCCAGACCTCCCTCTCCCCAGCCACTTCCTCCAGCTCAGGCCAGCCGAGAGATATAATCTCTCCAGCGTGTCCTGGGTCTGCCCCGGGGCCTCCTCCCGGTGGGACATGCCCAGAACACCTCACCCAGGAGGCGCCCAGGAGGCATCCTTGTCAGATGCCTGAACCACCTGAACTGACTCCTTTCGATGTGGAGGAGCAGCGGCTCTGCTCTGAGCCCCTCCCGGATGGCCAGAGAGAAACTTTACCTCAGTTTCTGGCACAATTTAGCCTCCCTCCAAAGGTACTTAGGTGAGAGGATAAAGTACGAAAAGGTCAGAACTCCAGCGACACTCGTTGAATATAAAACAGCTTTATTGCATAACAAGTTTCGGCTTGGGGCCTTCGGTGGGGTCACCACCAGGTGGCGGTAGCACATGTTCAGTCAGTGGTGTGGGCGTGTAATCATTTACACTGAGATGTGGTCAAATGCGTCTCACTTGACCTCGTGAAGTGGTTTGAGTGGCCGGGTCACATTGTGTCCTGGTGGTTGTTTGGACTGGATTTAATGCTTTGCACTTGTGATCTGATGTCACAAGATGCATTTTCCAAACCACGTGTAAACACGGCTTAAATGTACTCTTTATTGTTTACTCTTAACAAATTAGAGTAATGTTATTGCAGTCAGCGTGTTGACTTTTTGATACTCTTGTGAGTACAGAGATGTGAGGAAATATAAATAGTCCAAATAGAAGTAAAACTTGGGTTTCTGAACTCCAAAGTTTTGACCTGCTTGTGTTTGTTTTCATGATCCACCTTCATGATTCTTTTCAGATGGAAAGTCCAGGTAGCATCAAAAGGCGTCTACTTTCGTAAACCAAAGGTGAGTTTTTTCTCTCTGTGCTGATCGATGAACAGCTTCAGTGTCTTTCGTGACATGTTGACGGCTGACCCACTGAATCACTCAGCTGGTTTATAAAGCAGACGCTGGATTTCCCCCTCAGGTCCTGTCCATGAACAACTACTTCTCTGTGGGGCCCGACGCTCTGATGGCGCTCAGTTTCCATGCACACCGTGAGAAAACGCCCTCCTTCTTCTCCAGCCGCATCATCAACAAGGTCCGTAATTTTGAATAAACAAAGCAGGTTTGCAGATATTTGCCATTTCGGGGTTTAAACGTGAATGCTCTTAATCTCGTAACTCTTTGTTATTTTGTTGTTTTTTTGTAGAGACATCAAAGACGCAGTTTCTGTTTTTTACTAATGAATACTTTCCTCTTGCCCCAGGCTGTGTACTTCCTTTATGGCACCAGAGATTGTTTAGTGCAGGAATGTAAAGATCTGGATAAGAGGATCGAGGTACGGTCCACTTGTGCATGTGATGAAACATTATGCAAATTTTGTTTTAAGCAAATTTTGTTGCATATCAGGCTTTTTCTATAAATGTGTATTTGTTGTCCTGTGACTTCAGCAGGCATTGTGGGGGCAGAGAAACCAGTCTCTCATCAGTTATTTGTTATATTGTGCCACAGAAAACGTATTACCCACTGAAACCGCAGTCCAAAGAATATAGGTCTATTTTTTAAACTTTTCAGTGCTCTTTTTGACAATAAACAGCAAATGTGTATAAGCCTACTGCTGCCCAGTGATTGTTAAGGCGGTCCAAAAGGATCTGATGAGACGTGAATTTACTTCAGAAATAATTATCTTCACGCAGGATTTGAACCCTTCTGTCACAGGTGCCAGTGCTCACTTGTGATTGGCCAGCGTCTCCTGTCACAGAGCCTCGAGACCCTGTGCAGGAATCTAGTTCTTTATCCGATCCCTTACAGTCTGCTGAATGAGTGTTTACCGTAATTTCCGGACTATAAGCCGCTTCCGAGCTTTGAACCCTGCGACTAATTGTCCGGTGCGGCTTTTCTAAGGCTTTTTCATGATTTTTGTGACATCGTAAGAGGATTGGTTTTGGTTTGTTCCGCCATTTTTCCTGGCGGAAAGGCATGTGATCAGACACAGAAAAGAGTGATATGTTGGTCACATGTCCGTCCGCCAGCCAAAGTAGTGCCGTACGAATTAGCGCAAAAAAAGAGACTAGATTAGCAAGGTGGCTCTCGCTGGCCCTGTACCCATATCTGCAGCAGGTCTCCAAGGTGAACAGCCTCTGGCATGTTAGAACAAGGCAGCTAAGGGAAGTCGGCAAGTCAGATCCATAACTTCAGGATAAGGATTGGCTCTTTTCGGGGCTCTTCCAAGGCTAGTGGAGCAGTCGCTCCGTTGCCCCCGCAAGGCGGGCCGTGCACTGCCACTACTAGCAACTAGCCCGCTGCTAGCGCTACTAGCCCGCTGCTAGCGCTACTAGCCCGCTGCTAGCGCTACTAGCCCGCTAGCGCACCTGCGGCTTTTAGTCTGGTGCGGCTAATGTATGAACAAAATATGATTTCTTTCATAATTTCAAGTTGTACTTCTAATATTCAGGTGCGCTTTGTAGTCCGGAAAATACGGTAGATTTTTCTGGCGCTGTTATCTAACCAGGCTTTAATAAAAATTAACTTTTCTTGATTTCACTTTAATGGAAATGCAAAGGTTAAAAAAAAATAACCCGACAGCTTTTCAGTTATAGGTTTCAACATATAGGAATCAAGAAGTGTTAATTATTCATGTTTGCAGGTACTGAAGAGGTTTATTTGAACTTTAGTGAGAGCCTTGTTTTCCAATGCTGCCAGTATTGATGCTAA
Organism: Pelvicachromis taeniatus; assembly: GCA_015108175.1. Taxonomy (NCBI): domain Eukaryota; kingdom Metazoa; phylum Chordata; class Actinopteri; order Cichliformes; family Cichlidae; genus Pelvicachromis; species Pelvicachromis taeniatus. Next base: position 39,707 of record VURO01036926.1, read on the forward strand.
ACTAATTAATTTATTTAATGTGTAAAAATAAATTAGCTGTTTTATTTATTTATTTGTCTGCACTTATTTTTCTTACCTGGTTGATACTTTCAGGCATATTTGCCCATTTTGAGGTTATTTTACTGACAAATGTCTCAATCAGTGTGTATTTTAGTTACAACTGTTTAATAAAATACATTTTAAGTGAGATCCTTATTAAAAAATGTTTATATAACACCTAAAAATATGCCAAACATTCATGTGTGTTTGTATGTGTGTGTTCCTGCCACAGCTGGAACTGGATGGGGAAAGGGTGGAGCTTCCCAGTTTGGAGGGCATCATAGTCTGTAACATCGGCTACTGGGGCGGAGGCTGCAGACTGTGGGAGGGTATGGGAGATGAACCGTGCCCCCCTACCCGGTATGACGTTCTCGGTCATTTAGGAGCATATTGGTCAGGAAAACATAAACTGCCCATCTGGCATTGACTGCTTCAGGTTACTATGGAAAATAAACATGTTATTTCCTGTCTCTGCAGGCTGGATGATGGCCTGTTGGAGGTGGTGGGTGTGTTTGGCTCCTTCCACTGTGCTCAGATCCAGGTCAAGCTGGCCAACCCAGTGCGGCTGGGACAGGCTCACACTGTCAGAGTAAGGCTTCCTGTTTACCTCATTTACTGGCCATGCAGAACGACAGTAATTACTTTTCACTGCCGTTCGCCCCAATCCAATCTAATTGTGACTGATTAAGCTTTTGTTACTGAGCTCCTGCACGTGTTCAGTTCCCCTCGCTTGCTTTCACCATCACTCGTTCTGCTTTTGTTCATTAAAAAATTCACTGGTGGTCAGGTGAATTTTTACACACCTAGCATGTAGTGAAAAAGCGATGCATTTTTGAACATAGCACTTCCAAAGACTTACAAGTGCTCTCAAACATCATTTTGTAAGCACTGTATGTGCAAATTTGCCACTGCTGCCAGAGCGTACCTACAACAACAAACTCATTTTACTGGTATTTGAATACCGCAGATATTTCACTAAATACACATTAAAAGCATCACTGCTAACCGAAGGTGTGGCTAATGGAGGAGCAGAGTTATAGATGAGAAGAAAAATAATCTATATTAGTACCCCTTCTTAGTTTTGTTTGCTCTCACAAGCTTCAATCGTAAGAGTGAGAAATTAAACTTAAATATCTGCTATTAATGGCCTAATCCAGTGTTTTCCAAAGCTTGCACTGAAGCCCCCTGGTGGGCTATGAAGGTACTTCAGGGTCGCTTCTTACACACATACCTTACAAAAAAAATAAATAAATAAGAGAATAGGATACAATTTTTACATATAAAAAATAAATAAATACTGAATAAAAAACAGGCTGTTCATGGTGGGGAAAGCTTTAAACTGGAGTGCTGACGATGTGATCGAAATAAAGTTGTTAAAAGAAAAAACAGAACAAAGATAAACGTGACTGATTTTAATCTCAGGTGGAGTCTGTATTATTAAAGGTAATGAAGTGAACCTCTTCTTCTCATATTGAGCTACATATTTATATTATTGGGTTCTACTAGAGTAGCTTTGCATTAATCACAGTTATTTATCTTATACATGGCCACTGGATGTCTCCCTGTAAGCCAACTTCTGATTGGCAGCCTCTCCTAAACAGAAGGTTTGAACATCTGTGTTCACATCTGGAGCTGTGTGCCTGTGTGCTATATAAGGATATGGTCATCTACAGAGCCAATAGTAGAGGAAAAAAAACTGAAGGCCTAGACTTGCCCACCCCTGGCCTAAGCTAACCTACTGGGTAATATGTGTGATTTAGCGAACACCTTTTCACTGTGCGCTGCTCTTCCTTCTCCAGCTGGTTCTGAAAAGCTCCACGATGCCCATGCAGGTGGATGGGGAGCCGTGGGCGCAGGGCCCCTGCACCATCACCATCACCCACAAGACCCAGGCTGTGATGCTGTACCACAGCGCAGAGCAGACGGACGATGATGACGATGAAACCAGCGCCTCAGAGACGGAGAGCCCAACTCCTCACGACTCACCCAGGGCGCCGGGGCCGGCGTTTGCTCGAGCGTGAACCGCCACAAACAAGCTCTAGTTATCCTCGTTACTTATTTCTGCCTAGTTTGCATTGTTCCCTCCTTTGCATCGGTCTTCCTCCTCCGAGGTCTTTGTCACATCGTGATGATTACAACAGACGTTTTAATTTTGAGTCTTTTCAGAAAGCTCACAGATGGAGAAAGATTAGTTTGTTACTGAGCTGGTGTGAATTGTTTCTTCGGTCTTTTATCTGCACACTCCCCTTTTAACTCAGAGCTCAGGCAGCCCCCCCCCCCCTTTCGCCACATAGGAGGAACAGCCAAGAGGAGGTGAATGTTTTGGAGAGATTGCTGTTTAATAGATAATAGATAATCTATAGATGACGATACTGTATTTACAATTGAATTGTCCGTGCATCCCTGCAGGTATCAGTGAGCCATTTTAACAGGTTGGCCAGGTTTAATTGACCCCTAAAAGCCATGTTTAAATCAACGACAGGTTGAGATAACAGCAGGTTGTGCTGTCTGGTTGATGCTTTATTTCCCACAAATGTTGTATTCCACAAAAAGCACAAAAACCAGAGCGACAGACTTCCTTTCAGGCCCCAGTGGCTCACGTCGTCTTTGAGGATCCTCATCGTCACACTGCTGGCAGGTTTTTAGTCACCCAGGCTTTGACGAAACCGCAGCGTGTTGTCAATCAGCAGACATCAGTGTTTACAATGATGCGCACTGCCTCGCATCGTTTGCCAAACTGTTAGAATACACTAAGCTAGAGTGTCTAAACTATGGCTAACATTCCTGTATGAGCTACAGGAAACGGAGTTGCTGAGGCTTGTTTTGAAAGTACTGCCACGTAGACGTAGTTCAGTGGATCCATTTTGCCTTTGTTGGTTTTTTTCCTCTTCTTTTGCGCCTGTTTACATATTTTGTGTTGCACTGTTTTGGCATTTACACTGAGAAGTACCTTACACTGCCCAGGATGTTGACCTTTGATGTTACTCCCGATCGTCGTAATAACTGCTGATGAGATTATGCTCCCGTTACGTTTCCTCATAAGTGTTTAACCCAAACGTCACCACAAGGTGTCCCACTGAAGACAGTGTTTCTGTAGACGGGACGACAATAGAGTGGTCTTCATATATATTAGGATCTGTGTATCTGTGTAATGTTCAGGTGAAATACGAGTTCCCGTTTATTCTGTACTCTGCAGAATTTGTGCAGAAGCACTTCTGTGTTTCTGTGTTTTGCCGCTTGAGGTGGTCGGCTGCTCGGAGCCGTATCAGGAATGTCTGTAGCTGCAGCGTTGGTTTGTGCTTCGACCCCGGAGCTACCGAAGGCTGAACAGGGATACAATTCTTGCCGCGCGATGCCTACTGCTTTCGAAATATGCACCTCCCTGGCAGTTAACCAAACCGCATGGTTTCATCACCCTTTTATTTGTTTGGTGAATGTTGTCGCTCAAGGACACCTGCCTTGAACTTTTACCTTGTCATCCATGTTTACCAGATCTGTCTGTGTTGCACTGAATTTTGCTTAAACGTGACAGAGTTTTAAAGCCACTAGGTCCTTAGCCACGCTAGCATCATGCTTCTAGTATATGTATAGAGTTCCCACCGTGATGTCAGTGGGAGTCACTGCAGTTTTGTACAGAAAGTGGTCTCCAAAGAATGAATCCTAATGTTTGGTTTATTTAGAGCACTTTGGGTCATGGTGTGATACTCAAAACTAAATTTCTCTCTACGGTTGTGAAACTTCCAAACACAACCGGAGAAATATTAGCATAATGCTAATTCTGCTAATGTTGGCATGATGTTGGCAGGAACAACATGCCAACATCCTTGCTCGGACTTGACACCAGCTGCAGAGTGGGTGTTGTGGTTGCATCCCATACACATATTTTCAAATAAAATGTAAGAATATGAAACATGAATTAGACCGCTGATTCCACCAGCTTTTCTGTAACTTTAGCTAAATCTTACCAAACTTATAAAATACGGACATTGCTACTGTCATGTCACCTAAAATTGTCATTTTAACTTTTTGGTTATTTGGAGCCAGAAGTCACAATATTCGCATGAGAGGGTGAAGTGCCACATTATTAGCTTGATTAGCAAGTTTTTGTATGTAAAGATTGTTATATTTAATCATTGGTTATTCTTATTATTCTCTGGCTCTCTTCCACGGGGGTTCTTTGTCCTGTCTTCCCCCCCCCTTGCACCTAGCCAGTCGTGGCATGTTTCTTCCTGTTAAAAGGGAGTTTTTCCTTCCCACGGTTGTCAAGTGCTTGCTCATAGGGTGTCGACTCAGTTTTCTCTGTATCGCTGTAGGGTCTTTACTGTTCAATATAAAGTGCTTTGAAGTGACTGCTATCGTGATTTGGCTCTAAATAAATAAAACTGCATTAAATTATTAATTAAATATGAGTGCAACACACAGAAACATCAAGCCAAGTTATATGCTGGATAACTGCAGTGAAAAGATTACATTCTCAGTGTAACTACATTAATCTGATTATCTGAGGTGAAGCCTAGAAGACAGCGATTGGCTACAGCTGCCTGTGTTAGCATCCACCTGTTACAGCTTAACAAAGCAAACTATAAGCCTTAATAAAATTCACCCACTGCACAGCTGTTCTGTACGGAGCCCCGCAAGGGACATGGGAGAAAAAAAAAATGAAGATGAACTTTTGCGAGATCCCGCAAAGGTTTTGCAGGATCTCGCGAACCTAGGCTGCATGCTTCGGAGGATCCAGCCTTCGCGGTCTACGTGGACTGGGTCCTTTGAAGGTCGGAAGTGCGAGGCTTGTGAAATGGGACGGTCTAGCCTTCAGATATGCATCACCAGCTGTCTCGGTGGAGTTGAATAAACTCAGCAGTCTGCTCCTTGCTATCTAAAATATAACAGGACACTGGAGTAAATTCGCTTCCATCTCACACTTCTGTTTAATCAGTTTTCTGTTTGACGTTTATTCAGCTGAGTGAAAACAAACCGATTTACTCAGGACGTCATATATTTGCAA
>VURO01036932.1:3446-15329 GCA_015108175.1 Pelvicachromis taeniatus
TCACCCCCCCACAAAAACCCCCAAAAAAACAAAAAAAACCCCCCCCCCCCCCCCCCACACACACACACACACACTTACCCAACCACCCATGCTCGCCCCACCCAACACGTCCTGATCCGTGGTGGCAGCGCCACGCCAACAGATTAGGAATTAATTTGCCCATCAAAGCCCGCTTACCTTGCCATTAAGGTGGGAATCCCCTCCTAAGCAGCTGATAAAGGAAGGCATCTGCATTCAGTGTACTGTCATGTCATGCATCTTCATGTTTACTGCACTAATACATCTGCTCTGTTTGATTAGTCTCAGATGAAAACCTTTCCCAGCCTTCCTGCACTGTCCCTGCTGACAAGAGGATGGTTATTTTGAGTTTTATTGCAGAAAATGCCCCTTAGATATAATATAATTTTCATTTTCTTCACAAAGAGTACATTATGTTATCAGCTCTCGGAGCAAAAGCACGTGTTGTATGTTTTCCGGCCTCTGTGCTCTCTTTGCACCTGGTTTACTTTGTCGGACACGCACAAAGTCACACACATAATACAGAGAGAAAAATACATGCGCCTCTGCCTTAGAACAAGAGACAGCGATCCTGCAGTAGAACAGAGACTAGCTGAAGTGATCCTTCAGCTGGAGGACACTTACAGCCATCAGACTCATGACCTTCCAGCTATATAATCACTGCGAAGGACTTAGTTAATATTGCTACCATAATAGCATGTGCTAATAAGAAGTAAGGAATCCAATCTGAATGGGGTTTTTTTTTTCGAATCTTAAGATAGATTTAGGACATTTTTTTGTGTCATTTGAATATTTTAAAAAATGCTGATTAGAAGTACTAAATTGATATGAGAAATATAAAAGTTAAAACAAAATATTTGAGAGTGTTGTGCCATTTTTAACCTCTTGAGCAAGTTTAATTTTTCTTCTCATCTCAGTCCACGTAGTAGAACATAATGGCTGAGTCACACGACTAAAAATTGGGCGACAACCTGCTTGCAACTGGGAGAAATGAGTGTTTGCAACTCATTTGCAAACAATGAGTTGCAAATGAGTCGCAAATGAGTCGCAGGTCAAATGAGCATTCAGGTCGCAGGTGACCTGAATGCACAGGTCACCTGCGGGGAAGCAACCTGTCTCCAAACAATTGCTCCAAACTCAGACTGACTGCAATCAATCTCAGACAGAATGTTTCCAATTAACTGTCGTCTTATTTGAGCACAGAATGCCAACAGTGTGCAAAACGGCACATCTTGGTATGGCTCTGATACCAAGTAAATACAGGACGGTATTACCAATACTGATACCGATCAGCTTACAAATGCAGCTTTTGTAGGGGAAAGCAGTGTGCCATGATTTATGAGATGACTCAATAACAATTTGCAAATTCTGAACACATTTGAAGGTCCACTAAATCACTCTGATTTTTACTTTTCCACAATAATGAAAGTATTGCACACTTCTCAGCTTTTCATGTATTGCGAAACTGTTCTTTTGGAGGTTTTTGCCAGATCCTAGGATCTGGTGTCCACATATGTGGACATCACATTTTGGGTTGTCTAAACCAAAATTCAACATTTTGCTCTACAAGGGCCTGATATCCTCTTACGAGGACATTATACTACCACTGTTTGATCGAAATTTAATACGAATGACCTCAAGTGTGGATCTCATTTTTCTCAGAAACAAAAATCAGGTAAAAAAAAAAAAAAAGAAATTCTGGTAATTCTTTGTTTTTACATTCATCAGGTCCCAATCAGCCCAAATAGCAAAGAGAAATTAAAAATGCATGCCATGAACGAGTTTGGGTCTTAAGAGGTTAAAGCATTTTGGGTCAGTTTCTGTTGTCTAAATGTACTATAGTCATCATTGACTTACACGTTTGAGGTACAGTTTTTCTCACTTCCCCCAAAATCTATTTTTATTATATTATTATTGTTTGTTATTTATTATTATTTAACTAATTATTTAACTTTTAGGCTAGAAATAAAATATTGATCCTAACATGTGTCGATCAGATACCAGATATCGATATTTGCTGTCTGAGATAAGATGTATAAATACACTGGTATTTAATACACTACAAACAGAAGTATTAAGTACTTCATATGTAGCTGATATAGATTTTCATGCTGTCTTAAACAAGTTATATGGCTCTTCATGTATGTCCGTAATTGTAACTGTAATGGTTGTTACACTGAAGACTGAACATCCTGCCTTTGCAAAAAAAACCCAGCACATTTCCCGATTATATGGTTAATTATTGTTGCTGATGTGCCGTAAATTCATAAACATGTTTGAGCACCAGCACGTTTAGTTTAGTAGAACTCCCCTCGATTGATCATTATTCTGCTTATCGGCAGCTCAGCCTTAACAGCAGATTTGTAATAATGAAAAATAAAGATTTATTCCACATTATGATACAGACGCAGCAAACTGGGATATTACCAGCAAGCAGCTGTCTAAATTGCTACTTGCTCTCTAATCCAGAGAGAATTAGGGCCCTTCCTGTGTACAAGGCCCTCTCCCGGTCAGGGCCCCTGTCCTGTTTAGATTTGTGAGCTTGATAAACCACGATGGCCAACAGGTCTGTTATGAGTGGGAAACGGCAAAGCAAGGGGGGGGGGGGTGCACATTTTCTCATAGCCAAAGTCAACCAGGGGATAATACCTCAATCCTAATGGGGCTCAGCACGGGCATTATCTGGCCTCAAATGTTTTTTTCCTTCCCACTTCCTCTTTGTTCATGTGGAAGTCGAGTTTATCCCCTCTCGCACCACGCCACTGGACCCCCGAGTGTCGACCTTTCTGGTTCGGTTTCAGGTAGGTTTTCGCCCCAGCAACAGAGTGAGGGAGCGTGAACTCAATCAGGATATGAGACAAAGCTCTCCGTATAGTCCCCCTCTTCCCCTCCTGTCATATCCGCGCGCTGAGAGATAAGCCCCAGTTTTCCCTTTTCCCATGATAGCACCGCAGGGACAAGGCGACAGCAGCCACGGTGGCCTTGGTCTAGTGATTACAGCCTCAATATGAGCTGACATTGTCAGGAGAGAGCGGTTTGTTGGCTGAGATTAAGTAATGATTCTTGTTGTGAAGAATTGTTGTTAACGGTGGCACACACCTCAAGAGCCAGCCCGCCATTTCAAGTGATTACAAGGTCGTTATACAGCGGAGAAGCTAATGACGCACATTTCAACTTGTCTATCACCAAAAAGAGAAATCTTTCTTCTTGCTATTTCCACCATCCGCGAAGGAAGGAAGGGAGGAAGGAAGAAGGGGGGGAGAAAGAAAAAGAAAAAAAAGGCGTCTCTTCTTAATGTAATCATTTTCGCATCAAGAAAAACGTGCCAAAATATTTTCCCGCGAAAGCTGGTCATATTTGTCAAATTCTCCGCAGCCTAATCTCGCAATATTGCACGATGAATATTCCTATAAGAAGCATGGGGGGTGACGGAGGGCAATGCTGGTGGGAAGGTGGGTGGGTCTTTTTTAATAAGGACAGTTTATCTTGTGTCGACAAAAAATAAAATTAAGACACTTGTCAGCCTCTCCCTGCCTCATCCTTCTCACAGGTGATGGAATATGCGCGGAGACGGTGGCGCTGATGACGACTGGGCCGGTTTAGGTGAACAGATGGTGATGAGGCCTGTTGCTAGGATGAAAGGCCTGCAGTGTGTAGTGTCTAATTCCTGAATATTTGCCTTGCAGGCACAAGTTTTACCCTCGCTTTCAGAGTTAGAGGAGCACAAAGCAGGGTGATGAAGGTGGTGGAAGAGGGGAACAAAGCTGGAGATCACATCAGTTTGAAAAACCAAGGCGATCTTCTTCAAGGCAACATGGGAGATTTGCATTTGTCCAGTATGTCTAAAAGCGACTGCAGTCACTCACAATTATTTTGAGACAGGTTGCCTCACACCATGGATCTGGACACATGAAGCAAAGATTTACCACTTTTAAAGGATGAAAAAGTCTGCTTTTAGAAGCAGGACAAGTTGGCAAAGGAGGAAACTATTTCCGCAGATCACAGCAGTAGCCAGAGACCTGTATATATACTCTCTTTACATGTTATTACCAATCACTAGCAATTACATTATTTCTCAAGACTGGCTTCCCCTAAAAGATGGCACAAAATACTACATGTGTTGAGCCAAATTTACACAAAACTTACACCTGCTGTAAGAAACTGTCACTGATTTAAAACATAATTTTAAAAATGCTTGTTTTAAGTTACTGTTTTTAAAGCACTTGTCCGACTGCAGAATAGGACGTCACTAGGCGGGCTAATAGTCCTATATTAGTTTACATCAGCTAACTCGATTGATACAAGGAAACTGAAACTAAAAGTAGTCTCAGCGAGTTACTCTTTGTACTGAAACAATAAATTTTCTGTTAAAAAGGCGACAATTCTTCCATTTCTGTGGAGCTAGCAACCAATCAATCACCACTTACCAGTTGCTTAGCTGTAATGCAAACTGGTTTAAAGAGCTGTGAGGCCAGTGGCGAGCAGCACAATCAGGTGGCAGAACGACTATCAGCACCATTTTTTGCATTATCACGGGTACTACCCAGGTATCTCAGGGTTCAGTCTTTATTTTCCTAAGCACACCCAACTACGTTTCTTACTACGTCTGGGAATCTTAAAAATTCCCAGAAAAAAAATCACCTCCTTAGAGTCTCCTTCCCACGTTTTGTCCATGCTTTGTTTTTTCTTTACTTCTAAAATGAATTAATCCACTGAGTGAGATAATGTGGTTGAACTAAAAAGATTCCACAGTGATTTGCCAAAAGAACTGATAAAACAAAACAAGGAAATAGCCATTCCAAAAACTATAGCACCTCTTCCTAGGAGCTTCCTGTTTTTTTGGCCCATCACACACGCCAATCTGTTTTCTTTTCTTAAATAACCCTTTTCAAGCAAATCAAGCCCCAATCAAAGTGCTTCAAAGACTGAACGTATATATATATATATGTAAAAACATTTTAGTGTATAAAATGAGCTGCAATAAAACACAGATAAAGCTGATAAAGAAACAGGCTCTCTGAATGACCGCCAATGTTGACGTTGAAGGTTGACGTTCGCACCAATCAGCTTCCAACTCAAGATTTTCACTATGCCTATGTTATGTTCCCAAGCAGAGGGCTTCTGCTCAGACTTATGAATAATCTAAACCAAACCAAATCGTTTTTAGAACCTGCCACTGAGAAACTGAATAGTATTTAAGCAAACAAGACAGACTGCTATGAAAGATGTCATCTCAGTGTAAGCTGGACAGGTATGTCAACGTCCTTCAAACTAGTTGCTAGAAGGAGGTAAATAATGCTAATTTGCTGCCAGGCATGCTGAAGACACACTTGAAAACCAAAGTGCACGGGAGCAGCAGGGACATATGTCTCGAAAAAGTGAGCATCAAACTCAAAACCACAGCCTTCATCTGACAACATAACCATCATTCCTGATGGTGTAGGACTATTTATTTTATATGTCTTCATTAATTTCTGCTTTGCTATGCCGATGATAGAATCATTTATAGAGTGTCACAAAGCTCATTTTTGGCCGAATGGTAACAGAGGAATAAAATGCTACTGAAATACAAAAGTAAATGCAACAAAATATGAGCAATTTTAAATTAAAGCTTACAAAGTATTATTTATGTTAACTTGATGTGTGTTTGTTTGTGCCTCTAATGGTGCCGGGGTTCACACATTTTGCTCAGCAAGCGAAAGATCGCAAATCCAAGCAGAGAATAGTGCCGAATCAATTCAATTCAATTTTATTTACATGGTGCCAAATCACAACAACAGTCGCCTCAAGGCACTTTACATTGTAAGGTAGACCCTACAATAATGGGAAGGAAAAACTCCCTTTTAACAGGAAGAAACCTCTGGCAGAACCAGGCTCAGGGAGGGGGGGGCATCTGCTGTGACTGGTTGGGGTCAAATCTTCTTGAAAGTAACTCTTTTAATTATGTTAATTCATTTATTTTTAGTGATTGACTTATTTATTGATTTCATTTTAAACTTCTGTTGAAATAATAAACAAAATTTGTTAAATTCATCAATTTTAGGCAAAATTTTAAAATGATAACATTAAGCTATACACTTACCCAAAGTCTATTAATTGCAGTCAATGCAGCAGTTAAAAAATTAAGTTAGTTGAAACAAAGGTAACAAAATTAAAACTATTGGAGACAGACTTTGTGTAATTTTTACATGAATAAAGACTTTTTTTCTGCAGATATGCACGCAGGAATGTGTTGAAATTTTTTCTTGCTCTTTAGCAGTCTTTATAGACCACCAGTTGTCTAGCTGCCATAGTGACGCATCGTTTTTTTTCTCCCCTTTTTTTCTTAATCAACTCCAAATTATTTTGCCCGCTCTTATCGCGCAACACGGCACAAGGTTTTCTCGAGAACAGGCCACTTCAGAGGATGTTGGAAAAGCTTCTCCCCACTAGGTAAACAATCAACCCTGAGAACAGACTCTTTCTCTGCTCCAGCTCCAACAATCACACCAGCTCCAACCACAGAGGACTTTCACCCCCCCCCCTCCGCTCAGTTCGCCTCTTCTCCCACCTTCTCTCACTTTTTTCTTCCTCTGTACAACATAGACCCCCACCCAGAAGAAGAAAAAGAAGAAGAAAAAAATCGCCAGCTTTCAGCACACTCTACCACCCTATCTCTCTGTATACAGGACCCTGTCGGCCCGTTTCCTCTGTCAAACACCCCCAGTCTCCCCTTCTTTTTTTTCCCTTTTTGTTTGCTTTACTGTAATCATTTTGCTGGCCCAGAAACGTGTGGGTGTGCTGGCAGTGGTACAAAAAAACGAGAGGCAGAGAGAAAGAGAAGTTACATGGGAACTGAGTTAAGGTTGAATATTTATTAGAAGAAGCCATCTGGCGTCGCAATGTCTGTACAAAGAGGGCTTGCTCTCTTCTTGTAATAGTCCTCCTCCTTCTCTTTCCCTGACTTTATCTCTCTCTCATTCTCTCTTCCATTTTCTTCCTTTCCCCCAGTGTCTCAGTGAAAATATTCAGCTCCAACCACATGCTCGCAGAGCCTTTCACATAATCACAGCATTATACCATTTCAAAGAATCGCTAATCAAAGAAAAGAGCACAGAGATCTTTTACCCTAAATGGTTTACTTTGCTGCTCGGGGGGGCTTTCAGCGATTGTGACATGCAGTCATCACACACCTCGTGTTTGTTGCAGCCACTTCACGGGACTGCAAATTGTTTTTCCTCGCTCATATGTAAGATTTTTATATTTCTAATCTGAGGTGACCGTTCACCTGAGACAGATTACATCTTCTTATCAGGGTGAAATAGATGGCGTGTGCTGAACGTGTCCACGTTTCTGTTTGCACTTTTACAGTATCCAGTATGATTGACTGGGAATGTGTGCCTGTTTGCACGCCTGAACACATGCAAACAACCAGCATCTCTCCGTGTACATACAGACTTCCTGGTTGGAATTGTAGTTGGAGTCCAGAGGGAACGTCAGGACGGAGCGCCCGCATTTCACCCAACAAATCCCAGAGGAATGTTCGGAGTTCCCGCAAGAATGAAGCCACCGCCTCTGAGGGAATTCTCCGTGGAAATACATCAGAATGCAGTACTATTCATTTTTCTAAGAGCACATCTGTGCTGCTCTCTGTGTAGCTCAGCAGTCATTTGTTCAGAAGGTTTTTAGGTCAAAATAATAATATACTGAAAGATCTGCAGCACAAATACAGCGGGGGATTTGTGTGTGTGTGTGTGTGTAAGTATGGAGGACCAAACCTGTCAAAATAAAAAACATAAATAAATATTTGGCAAAAATGCATTTGATCGATTTTGCAATTCGATTTTCTTTCTTTTTTTCTTCCTGTCCCGTTTGGTACGTTAGCGATCAGGATTATTGTCTGAAATCCAAGAACGATGCCCAACGGATTTATTTTACCAAGTGGATCATTGCGCTTTCATGTATTGGTCCATTTGATTGACCTTTATTTTATTTTAAGTTATTACAGACATGACTGGGGGATAAGAAAATACAATTAAAATCTAACGTCCCACAAGTAGCAGGTTGTGAGGCCATCAAGCGCACTGACCCTTCAAACAGATTAGCTAAAAACTAAACATAAATAAATCCACACGTGAATTACTACGCTGTTAAATGCAAAACAATGAAAATGTTCAAATAAAAGAGTGTCTTTATATTATATGTCGTTGCTTTAATGCTATGTATTAGTGTCACTATTCATTTTCATTTTAAAGATCATTTGCTTGTTAGCGGCATACACGCTGCTCTGGACGGATAGCAGCAGTTATTTAAGGCTCATGAATACAAATTCAAAACAAATATCAATTTAATTTACATTTTAATTACATCGTACACTTGTTTTCAACCTTATATTGCATTGAATGACACACTTTTTTTTTTTTTCTTTTTAAAAATTTGGCACGTCTGGCCCTCCGTAGTTTTGGACCAAGTTCTTCGAAAACTTAGCTGATTATAAAACGGGACTATTTAAATCGAGTAGTAGATGCCTGACAAATAAAAAAAGAAAGCTAAAATGACCAGCAGTAGACTCAATTTTTTTTTTTAATTGTTAAACATCTCCTGTGATCTTTTTTTTTTTTTTCATAAAAAATGGCAGAATTTTAGCTTCGCTTTACTCTGCAGTTCATATTAAAATTGAACCCAAACCCCTCCTAAAAAGAGCTGCCAATAAGCCCCAAAACATAACGTTTACTTTAAAGCTACCACATATTGCAGCATCATAATCAGCTGTCATGGAGATGTGTGCGCAATAGTGTGCAAAATACTTGAACCAGTGAGATCGTTCATCTTAGAGAGACTCAGGATGACACTGAAACCGCACTGAACACGAGCTCTTTAATTATAAGAGTTAAGGCCATTTTTATTTCATGGATCACTGTGAGAAAGATGTGAAATAGACACAGTTTCCTGCTTTTATTTAATAATTATTTTTGAGCCCGTACGTTTGATTGAAAGGAAAAAGAAAAAGTAGATCAAAACATTATGTGAAATATTTTTCTCTTGCCACACTTCGGAGTCATTTGTAATTAAATCTTCCTTTAATTTCAGTCTTGGGTAAATATTTAGAACCGTAATGACGACAGCTATTATAGATGTAATTCATTTGACGCTGAATTAAATATTACTGAGGTTTCCAGCTGAAGGAGCTGTATACAAGACAGTGAAAATGAGTTCATTGTGGTTCTTAAAGAACGTGTTTATCTGAATTCCAGGGTCAATAAATTGGACATCTAATCAAGTCTAGTGTGTTATTAAGGCCTTCAAAGCATCAATAAAGTTTGATTCATAGATCCCACATCAGTTTCCCCCAGATGACTGGTCAATGTAGCGTTGAGAAAGAGGTTTTTTTTTACAACACCACAGACAAATGAGCCTTAATTTAACTTGAAAAACACGTGTATGGCCAAACTCGGGTTCGATTCGCGTTTCAAATTGGTTATAATTGGCCTAGATTTGGTTCTTCGGTTGGCTTGACCACCCCCCGCTTTAATGATAAAGACATAAGAATAGAAGATGATGATTTTCTTACACCAGAAACCGAACAATTATGTGAGATGTGATTTTTACCAGAAGGCCCGAGCGTTTACGTCTTCTTATTGGCAGCAGATGAACCAAATCCCACAGTATATTGCGCCTTTACGTGCAGGATGAAGTCTGAAAAAAAAGCCAACGCGAAACAAACTGTATTAACTTCAGAATTTACTGTATTAATTGAAAGGATTTTTCCACATTATGAGCGCTATTACTGAACGCAATATAGTTGCATTAGATTCGAATAAATGCGTCGGCTATGTTTATGGGATGTCTTCCAGTTTGCAGGTACACACCATGCATCCCAATTATGGCAGAATAAAGCAAAATGAAATTTCCATCTCCATTCAGGAATATGAATGTGTAATTTTATGAGGGGAAAAAAGGTGCCAAAGAGGTAAGTACCTTGCCACGGCGGTGAAAAATAGCACCAATTAAAGCTTAACTTGCTTGTTTTCTCATAACATACATGTTTTCATAACTCTGAAATCAAATAATTGCCCATCTTTATATCGCGCACAATAAAAGTGAAAATATGGCGACTGGAGGATGCTCCTGAATATTTTAGTGGAATTTCTGAGGGTGAAAAAAAAAGGAAGAGAAAGAGGGGGCCGGCAGAAAAATGTGGCAAAGTGAGATGCATGTGTAAGGGTTCCTTCAAGAAATCTAAGAGGAAAACTGCCTCATTTATCTTTTCAGGCTTGGAAATCATTTTTGTGATTATATGCCAAAAGCAGCACACTGGTCCCTCACAGATTATATGAAAACAGTGTGTTTATAGCTGGGGAGAAAAAAAAATGCCTGTTTTGCCTGAAGCTGTGTAACTTCTTGCTGCCGTCTATCCGTCCAGCAGGTTTCCACAACTGTGTCCAATCAGCCGCATTTTTTAAGCAACACCAAGTCAATTAAATCTAATTTATAGGTTATTGTAATTATCGCCGCTCACACGGAAGTACAAATGGTGGTTTATTACTTTAGTAGCTGTTTATATTACTCCACCCTCTCAATACCAGCTCACATACACAAACAAAGACGCACAAGACTGATGTTAATCAATTTGGAGAAGAGCCCGGATTGTTTAAACTGTCATCGCCACCCATCAGTCGACTGCAGTCTCGCAGGAATTTGAATATCTCTGGGGTGAGGCGTTATTCCAACACACAAGCACATATACAGCTCTGATCACATTCATACTGGAAGTAAAATCCTCTATTTAACGATTACATTCAGATAAATTAGTGCCGAACGCATTAATCAGTCTATTAGTTTGTGTTCATGAGTTGTCACATTTTTTCCCACCAGTCAGCATGACTCAACGCAGCAGCACATGTGGTGTTGGTCCTCTTCAGTGAAGGACAACACTGAGCTCTAACATGAACTTTTTCTAAACCTAAGCCAATAATTTTAAGTATTTTCAGTTCGTTACCTGTCATGCTGAAACTTAACTCAGGGTGTTGTCCACACATTGACTTGTCAGTGTGTCCAAAGCGGGTAATTAATCTTCCCAATGGACCACATGACAAAACTGGGGCTGTTGAGGAGGACCTAACCAATAAGCTTATGCAGATAAACTTACTATAGAGCTGAACTGAGCTCACATTATTCGTGTGGCCCTCCATAACAGTCCCAGTTTGTCATGCTGGGACATGCTGGGGAAGAAGAATCGCCCATCATTACCCTAAAGCATCCTCCTGCTTTATATGACATAAAGCACATATATGTGCTCTAAATGGGACATTTACATTGTTTTACATTACATACAGTACATTATATATTATATACATTGTGTACATTAATATACATTATGTATATGACATACATTCTTTTAATAATTGTATTTTAATGGCCCAGTTAGTCTGTTTCTCACTTCATTTATAACTTCTCTAAACTCATATTGTCTTTTGTTGTTTCATAAAACATGATCATTTGGTAAATTATGTTTCATTTTAATATTACCTTTCTCATTCACCATGTGTTAATAGATCTCCCTGCATTCAATCATACTTGTTATTAATCTCTGTCTCTCTTCCACAGCATGTCTCTATCATGTCTTCCTTCTTTCACCCCAACCGGTCGCAGTAGATGGCCGCCCCTCCCTGAGCCTGGTTCTGCCAGAGGTTTCTTCCTGTTAAAGGGAGTTTATCCTTCCCACTGTCGCCAAAGTGCTTGCTCATAGGGGGGCATATGATTGTTGGGTTTTTCACTGTATGTATTCTTGTAGGGTCTACCTTACAATGTAAAGCGCCTTGAGGCGACTGTTGTTGTGATTTGGTGCTATATAAATTAAATTGAATTGAATATCTCATGGCTTAT
>VURO01036939.1:0-10344 GCA_015108175.1 Pelvicachromis taeniatus
AGCCCCCCCCCTGCAGAGATGGGAGGAGCCCCCCCCCTTGCAGAGATGGTGCAGGATTGACTCCAGGGTGAGACGTTAGAGAGCGAGCAGCCGACGGCTCAGACAGACGCCGCTCTGAAGGCCACGCCGTCACGTTTGACAGCCTCGCACTTCTGGCCTTCTCTGTCTTTGAAGGACCCGGCCCACGTAGACCGCGAAGGCCGGGTCCTCCGAAGGATGCGTCCTAGGTTCTGGGACTGATTCTGGTGTAAATCCAGCTTTAGCCTCACTCGCTCGCGCGCGGGCTGTGGTCATTGTTAAATGGCTGCTGTGGCGTGACTCTGGTTTGAGCTTTTTTCAGTTCCGCTTCGGTGCGACCGATTGGCTCAGACCGACGCTGCACGCTTTGACTGAGCGTGCTCAGAGAAAGTTGCCGTTTGTTTTTACTGAGCGCGTGTGGCGGCGTTACCGAGCTGCTGCTCTCCCTCCTCAGGACGAGAAGCTGCAGCGGCTGATGAAGGACCTCGGATCAAACTGCTGGTCTTCACTGTCTCTTCATTTCAAAGTGAGTAGTGTGACTCCAGAGCGGGGGCGGGGGCTTCGAGCCACAGCCGCAGGTTAAACTGACCTCTGACCTCAGCCAGGTCAGAGTCAGGGTGAGATAGCAGCTCGCAGTCCGTCACAGCGAAGGCGGGGAAGCGCCTCGGGGCTCTGCGGTTTGAACAAACGCCACCTTCTGTGTCTGCCTCAGGGTCAAAGGTCACTGGTGGAGTGTCAGCGGCGGTGGCAGCAGATAAAGAATCCCGAGCTGGTCAAAGGTCCGTGGACAAAGGAGGAGGATCACAGGGTGAGGACCGTCACATCAGCGCCCGTTAGAGTCAGACCCTCGTGGCGTCGGTCTCCGCTGATGCTGTGATGTCACTTCCTGTGCAGGTCAGAGAGCTGGTGCAGAAGTACGGCATGAAACGGTGGTCGCTTGTCGCCAAACACCTGCACACCCGGAACGGGAAGCAGTGCCGCGAGCGCTGGCACAACCACCTGAACCCGACGGTGAAGAAGAGCAGCTGGACGCTGGACGAGGACCGCGTCATCTGCCAGGCGCACAGGCTGCTGGGAAACCGCTGGGCCGAAATCTCCAAGCTGCTACCCGGCAGGCACGGGAATCAGTGGGGGTGGGGGGGCACTCGTGCGTGGGTACCAGCTGACCTCTCTGTGTTCTCAGGACAGACAACTCCATCAAGAACCACTGGAACTCCACCCTGAAGAGAAAAGTGGAGAAGGAGGGATACCTGCAGGTCCTGCGCCTCCACGGCTCCCACGACACCTCCTCCACCACCGTGGCCCCGGAACCCAGGAGCTGTGGCCTCCCCGGCACCATGCCCACCAAGGTCACCGCCTGCCTGATACCCGTCTGTGAGGTCCCGACTCAGTGGCGTGCTGGTAGTAATGCTGACGCGTCGGCCTGCAGTCTGTCCACCGCAAAGAGCGAGTCCAGCTGCGCCTCCTGCAGTCAGAGCACGAGCTCCGCCCATCTGTGCTCCTCCTCGGCCGGGTGCAGCACGTCTCTGATGATGAGCAGACAGGAAGCGTCCGTGGAGGTAAACGTCTGACTGTCAGCCTCGCCGACTGCTCGTGTTCGCGCCTCCGCCTCTGCTCCGCCTCTAACCCGACTTTCTATCGTAGAGCCTGGAGACATGGAGCCACGGCTCGAAGGAAGTGACATCAGCCCTGAAACAGCACCCAGCGCTGCTGCCCGCACGCCCGCACAGAGACGACGGTGACCCGGACGTCGTGGGCCCGAGTAGGAGCTACGTAAGAGCGCACACCTGCTGACCTCACAGAGGAGAAGGCGGGGTTTAGTCTCAAATATTAAAACAAAAGCAGAATGACCAGCAGTGGGCCGCCCGAGCTAACCTGGCAGGTGTGCCGCTCGGCGCCGGTCGGTAGTCCCGTGCCGCTCGGCGTGTCGCTCTGGGTGAAAGCCGGTGTTTGTGTGCAGGTCGCAGGGACGAACGGCGAGGACGTGGCCTTTGCCGACACCTCGTCCTCCTTGTGGAGCAGAAGCAGCCAGATGGGAGCCGTGAGCGCCTCCCCCTCAGAGGTAAGCCGATCGCACGTGTGCGGAGCGGGCGCGTGCGCGTCTGCGGCTCTGATGTCTCCTCCTCTCGTTCAGTTCTTCAGTCTGTGCGCCGCAGATGAGCTCAGCACGGCCGCGGAGATCCGAGAGAAGGTCCGGGTGTCCCTGACGTCTGCTCCTCAAACACCCACTCCTCTGAAGATCAGTGAGAGCCAGGGCGAGGTGAGAGTCCTGCTCAGTGTTGGTAATCAGGGTCAGCGGGCAGTCGGTCATCAGCATCCCTGTCCCCCAGGTCTCCGTGTCTTCCAGTCTGATGGCGCCGGTGATGTGGGAGGACCAGAGCGTGGATCCTGACAGCCCGCAGTCCAGCAGCAGCCCCGAGGTCAGACACTCCTCACAAACGCTCCACAGGTTAAAGGTCACTCAGGTAACGGGTGAAGAGGACCACCGAGGGCGACCTCGCAGACGATGTCGCTGCGGTCGCTGTGGCATGCTGGGTTGCCTAGCAACGCCATTGTTTAAATACATCTTCATCTGCTGCAGACACACACACAGTCCCCATTCCTCGGCTGCTCGGGTCAGGTCGTTCGTGGCCCACCATATCCCACAATTCATAGCGCGGCCCAGCCGGTGATTCTACATTCAGCTACTGCGTTTTAATATTACTCTGATTACTCTGATTACTCTTTCTGGGTCACAAAATAAGCTTTAAAGATGTGTCCAGGTGAGATTGTAGCTGTGTGACCTTCAGATATCTGCTCGCTGTATCAGGACGTCACGTATTTGACGTGTCACCCACCAGCTCGATCGCTGAGCGGGAGGTCAAGGGTCACTAGAGCCGGCGAGAACAGCGGACATTACATTTTCAAAACCCCCGCGGTCAGCTGATCGCGGTCAGCTGATCAGCTGACTGATCGCGGTCAATCCTCGCACTTCCGGCCTTCTCGGCCGTCATAGGACGAGGCTGACCTACGCCACGAAGGCCGGGTCCTCCGAAGGCTGCGGCCGAGGTTTTCAGACAGACCCTGTGGTTACGCTGCAGGGCTGAACGGGCCGACCTCGCCTTCCTGTTCCTGCTGCTCTGAGCTTCTGTGTGACCTTACACTGACTTCCTGTCACAGAGTAAGAACAAATGTCTGACCTCTGACCTTCAGGTTAAGGGCGAGAGTCTGCTGGCCTCCATCCTGGACGTTCAGGTCGAGCCCGCGTCAGCCCAGCAGCAGCCAGTCCAGGCAGAATGTGGCTCCGCCTTCAACTGCCCCCCCTCAAACACACAGGTGGAGCTGTGGTGGAGCCAGGAGCCCATAGACTACCTGCACTCACCTGAGTGCCCCACCCACAGCACCAACCCCTTTGAGGTGAAAACCTGAACCCAGAATCTGAACCGCTCACAGCAGATCACAGGATTAATGTGTGTGTGTGTGTGTGTGTGTGTGTGTGTCCAGCCGAGCGGTGAACTGCAGGTGGTGCTGTTCGGGCAAACAGAGGATCAGTTGAGTGTGACGCAGCAGGCGCGGCTCTTCGTGGAGCTGTGACCTTCACGCTGGGATGCTCCGCCTCCTCCTCCTCAGCAGCTCAGCCCGGTGACGGAGCAGGAGGAGCTGAAACAGGAAACGGCGCCGTGGTGGAGGAACTCCATCAGAACGCGACGACCCGCTGCCTCCACCTGCGTCTGTGGACGTGCTGATGTCCCAGTGACTTTTTATCTGATGGTTCTTTCAACATGGCTGCTTCCATGGTAACGCTCAGTGATGCGCAGAGCGTCTGCCCCCCCATCCCACCCCACCCTCTTCAAATCCAAATCTGAGAAACTTTGATTAATATCTTGAAACATTTGGCGTCATTTCGGTTGGATTTGAAGAAGGTGGGCGGGTCCCTTTGGTTAATGACGTGACGTCACACGGCCGTGTCTTTAGCTGCTTGGACAGACGCACGTGCAGCCTGGACGGACGTCCTGATCAGCTGACTCGGGCGTCTGACTCCCCCCTCTCCTTTGATCGATTGGCTGATTGATTGAACAGGATCAACGTTTATTTGAACTGATTTTAACTTTTTAGACCTTTTTACTGCTGATTTTATGAACTGTTCCTTTAAATGTGTAGCGGCTGATTTCTTGCTGTGTCTGAATGTGTTGATGTTGGATTTTAAATGCTTTTATTTCACTTTTAAACAATACATTTGTGAAGTGACACAAACACAGTGACTTTACAGTTTTAATAAAGCGATGACGCTCGATAGGTGTCCCGACCTTTTTCTGAAACCTCCCTGAGCGTCTCTGACAGTGACGATGGCTCCGCCCCATCTGAGGCGCGTCCTGATATCTCCTCAGGACTGAGGCTGATGTCAGGGACTCTGGGCCGACTGCGAGGTTTTCGATGGACGGTTGGCTCGATCCTCCCAGCGACCTGGACCTGACCCCTGGGACTCCGGGGTCATGTGCAGAGGAGGAGTCTAGTCTGGCTGGAAGGCGGTGTTCACAGAGCCGGCGTTGGGAGTAGGGTGGTGGATGTGGGCGAGATGGGGGCAGCTCTTCCTCCTGGATTTGGCCAGGACTCGGTGGAGGAGGCTCGGAGACCCCTGAGAAGCTGCGAAGGAGCCTCCCGTCCCTGCTGCCGCCGAGGGCCCATCGAGTCCGAGCGGGCGCCGGACGCTGTTTTTCCTGAGCAGCTTCGGGGTGCTGCGACCGCTGAAAAGAGAGAAAGTCACCGGGTTCATGTTTTACACTGAAAACAGCCGATTCAGATTCAGATCGCTTCATTTTTGACCAAGAGGCGAGTGCAGAACACGGCACAGACAGTACAAAAGTTTCCCCAGAGACGTTTAGTTTCTGCGTTCTTTAGAAGCTTCAGGCCTCTCACAAGTGCCCAAACCTGAAGCTCACGTCACAGAAACCAACGACAGAGACAAAAGACAGCAAAGCAAAAGCTTGTGATATAAAATAAAACAATAATCTGCATCTAAACTAAAAACAATACAAAAACATGTCATAACAGTTCAACATAAAGAGAGTTTAGTGTTTGTCCTCAAACTGCAGCCAACAGTCTGAATGTCTGGAAGCATGAAGTGGTTTTCCTCTGCTCGTCTCCGCTCACTGTTTAAATAAAGTTGTTGCTGTAAAACCTGCACGTTGGTGTTTTTGTAGTTACCTCGTGCAGCCACAGGGGGCGCCTGTGGCCGATACAACTGCTGGCACTGAGCCTCTCCTCAGCAGTGTGGGCGTGGCTACGGAAGAGGCTCCACCCTGTGATACAAACAGGATTACGTCACTGCTGGCCGTCAGCCAATCAGCTGCTGAGTTTATTTCCGGTTAAAAATAGAATTTAACTCAAAAATCTAAATGTTTACTTTTCAGTGTTTAAGTCATTTTAACACCTGTAGTGAAGCTGTGACACAGGTGAGCACAGGTGAGCTCAAAGGTCAGTTAGTACATCGTAACACCTTTTTAATCAATTATTAGCAGTTTAAGACATTTTTTTATAGTTGCGGCTCAAATTTCCATCCATCTGTTTCGAGCCCAGCTGTCACAGAGCTACAGGTGGGGTACACCTGGACAGGTCACCTTTAACACCTTTACAAACCTGTAACCTGTCAGCAGAGAGGAAAACCATCAGAACTCAGACTTTTTTTATTCTCCTTCCAACTAAAGGAAGTTTTTTTGCATCGATAAATAAATGATGTTGGAGCTGCACAGGTATTTTTAAAGGTGTACCTGAAGCCACTAAAAGCCTTTAATCCCTCAGAGACCTGTGAAACTAATCTGTGGAGGTTTCCATTACTGCTGCCAGGTACCAGAGTTAAAGGGATTACCAGGTGAAAACAGGCGGGCCACGTTAAAGCGTCACAACGCTCGCTTCAGTTTTTGCTTACACACATGTGGAGAGGCTCTTCAGTCCCGCCTTAAATCAGAGGAAGGTCTTTTAAGGGACCTGCTTTTCACCTCATACTGGTTCAGGTGGACTTTCTAATGTAGTCCACCAGGTGACCACCGTTACCTGCAGCGGCTCCACGCAGGCGGCGGGGATGTAACCCTCGTCCCCGTTCTTCAGCCGCCCGAACCACCACGCCTCGTCCTCCTTAAACAGAACCTGGACCAGGTCCCCCTGGTTCAGGTCCAGCTCCTTCGGCCAGCGGGCCCGGTACTGGATCCTTGCCACCGCCATCTGCCAGTTACAGTCAGAAATGCTTATGAATATATCGCCCCCCAGAGGATCAAACCTGAATAGCACTCTAAAAGACTATTCATAAAAGACATTAAAATGGAAATATTCAGAAATCAGGAGACGTTGATTAAAACATCCTCATGTTCAGGTTTTCAAATGATAGGTTATAAAATATTAAAAAGTGATCCAAACATAGTTTAGACGTTTGACAGTAATTCAATTTCTGATTATTCCGATTTTTAAACATTAAAAACGTGTCAGACTTTTGTATTGTGCAAGTTTTTTAAAGGAGTTTAAATGTTAAAAATATTGTACACATTAAATGTTATATGAGCGCATTTAACCAACGTGTAGGTTGTTTGAAACAAATCACGATGAATCTGTGTCACCTGATGCTTTGATAACGTCTCTGACTGAAGCGCTTCCTTTTTTGTGAGCGCGCTCAGAGAAATAAACTGATAAGCACTTTTAGGGTTTGAGGCTAACACAACAGAAAGACTGGCTGTGCTGAGCTCACTTTATAGTAAACCTCTCAGGTCTGAACTAAAACACAGGCTGTTTACGGTCTGACACACAGGGGGCGCCAAACACAGCGTCCCCACAAAGACGGTGAACAAGTACAGAAACACACAGCAGAAAAACAAACACTTTTTCAGATTTTGGCTTCTTTTTTTGCAATGTTTTCTTTTAATTGGTGAAAAGGAAAAAACAATTATTCTGTGGATTGATCGTTTAGCTAATTAGCCATTTGAAAAAAATTAAATAAGTCATTTGCATATTTAAACACGTCAGGGAGCTTTAAATAAAAGAAACTGTCTTAATCAAATAATAAAGGGCAAAGGGTTCAGAGCTATAGGTTAGTTCAAATAGTTACTTATAAATGCAGGTTTCCAATAAAAGGTCTCAGTCGTAATGCCAATAATCTCCACCTCAAACTCTAGAAAATTATACAGATAAATGTAATGCAATAACATAATATTAATTATTGTTTAGGGAGATTTCACAGTGGTGTCTGTGGATTTCAGGATCATTATCGGCTTTGATCAATAGCCTGGCAGCTGCTTCCTGGTGGGGGTGAGAAGGCTGATTAACAAACGTTCATCATCTCATAAAGACGAGACGGGAAATCTCACTGAGGAGCCGGACGTGTCTCCAGAAACGGACAAAAGCTTTGCAGAGACACCAAACATTTGTTAACGTGCTCATTTCATTCATGTTTCCACGTCAGTGAAATCCAACGCCTTACAGTTCGTTCTCATGTTTGAGTCGAGCAATCTTTTCATTTCAAACGTTTCCTGTGTGACAGGTGTTGGGTTTTACCTTCTCTGCTCCCACATATCTCGTCCTTGTCCTCGACCTGCAGACTGACAAACACAGGAAGTCTCGTTAACCAATCAGCTCATCAATACACAAAAATCCTGTGTTCGTTCCTGTTTGACTGACGTTGTGGGTCACGTATTTGTGTGCACAGTGTGGGGTCTGGGCTTGCTTCTGGGCACAAAGAGCTTTAGAGGTATGAAGATAAGATTCATGGTTAGCGTTAGCTTATCACACAGAAAAGGTTTCGTGCGTTTTCAGTCTTGCACTTGAATTTCTGTATTTTATTCTTACAAACAAATATTAGAAGTGAGGAAACCGCTGCATCCTGTGAGGAAGGACTGAGCTGGTTCCAGCAGCCTCGAGTTAAGACAAGGAATTCAGATAACAGCTGATCAGATCTGTCCAAACGCAGATTAAAGGATCAGACCCACACTGGAAGATGTGATCTGTCGGATTAAAGCTTTAATCGCGTCCATACCTGGTTCCTCTGAGGAACAGCAGCTGACTTTCTCACTGTTCTCTCCAAAGCGTTAAAGACGCCGATGTCATGTCTTTGACATCCATCGGGCAACTTAGGTCCACATCCTCATCTTTCCATGGAGATCGGACCTGAACTATACGCTGATGACACGCCACAAGGTCCCTCTCCTCATCTTTAGTCTTACAAGTAAAGACGTGTCAGGTTCACCTTTGAGGGAACATCTTCTGGTTTCTGAAGCTAGCCTGATCGAAGCATGTGGTTAAAATGCTGCCGAAGGTGTTCACTGGTCACCTGGTAGATCTTTGGATGTTGTCACTGAACGTGCTCAGTGAGGTGCTCAGGTAAAACTGTAATGGTGGCATAACGAGCAGCAGTTGGCTCATTGCAACTTCCAGCTGCTTCATTCCAGTCAGGGGTCCGAGTTCGACCCAGGTCAGAGTCGGAGTCCAGGTCACGCTGTGGCCTTCAGGTGCTTGGAGATACAAGGACACAGAATCAGGCTGAAGTAGAGGAGGAAGGGAACGTTCAAGGGTCCTAATCGAACCCGCAGACACATTACAGGAAGTCAGCAGTGATATCGGAGACCTTCACGGTTCATGGAAAGAGCTGTTTAACTCGTGCTCGCTGTGAAGGGCAACTTCCTGTTGATGTGGATCAGCTGGCAGCTGTACTCAGACCTTCTGATTGGTTGGCACGTGGCAGGACTGTGGGTTCACATGAACGGGTGTATTTGAACCCAAAGACGGCCTCTCCATGAAACCCGATCGGGCTAACTCGCTCCACACGGAGTGACGATGAAGCTTCAGTAAAACGTGAAGCGAACTGCGGCGGTCTGATATGACATCATCGAGGTCAAAGGTCTGCGTCTGTCGCGGTTACAGAGCACCTGAGCTGACGGGTCGCTCGTGTTGTTTGACAAACCAGCCGAGTTGTCCTCATCAAAGCACCGTCAGGTCTGCGTTTACAGCCCACATGTTACAGAAACACCCAGAGAAATGTGACGTGTGTTGCTGGAATGTGATGTCGGCAGCGTGTTTGGGTGAGGCCGTGTAAGGAAGCGGGTCAGCACCTGCCAGCCTCGCCGTGTGTGAGAGAATGTTAGTGATGAAGTGATGATGAAGAGTCCGTGACGGCCTCATCGTCATGCTCTGATGAAGACGCGCCCTGTGGACAGCACTTAGCTCAAAGCAGCATCAATGCTAACCCGCCCGGCAGGTGGACGTCAGAGCGTGGGCATCACACTCCAGCTGCTGAACACCTCCCACGGAAACATCTGCAGCTCCCTGAAAGCAGCAGCAGCACAAAGACCAGCGGGCTTCAGCAGCAAACACGCGTCTCTGCCTGGACCGTCTGCGTCCGGCGCCGCTGCGCCTTAAACGCTGTGACGGGCACGTCTGAGTCAATCTGATGTTTTAGGTCAGATTCACGCAGAAGTAAAGGGCGCCGCCCATCAGCACCTGAACTTCCTGTCAGCATCACTTTGACGCAAAGCGCGACTTGAGGTGTTAAAGTGCGTCTGAAAGGTGAAGCTGCACTCACCCTGGGGGGAGAAGACGGTGGTGTAAACCTCGAACTGTTCGTTGCTGTGTCTGTAGATCTGCTGCATGCTGTCTGCTCACACACACACACACTCACTGTGGGTTTAAATACCTGCTGCAGTAATCCTCACACACACACACACACACACACAGCTCAGCACATTTATAACACGATGACTCAGAGAGACTGGCCAACAGATCTGCTTCTCTGAAGGATTACTCTGCTCACAGGAGGTGTGGCCTAACTGCAACAGGTAACAGAAGCAGCCTGCTTCCAGGCAACCATGGCGTTCTCTGCACTGACGAGGAAAAACCACCTCACGCCTGTGCTGGTACGACGCCATGTCTCCCTATAGCCACGCCCCTGCCTGTCTGTACTGTCATATTATACCTGACAGGTGTGCCATGCAGAAAAGCCAGGCTTTCTCAGTCAGCTGACTGGTGAAAGCCCAGTCAGAGAGGAGGGTGTCTCTGGTAACCTGGGCTCTCTGCTTCACGTCATGTGACTCTTCTGGCTCCAATCAGCGCCATGATGTGATGATGATGATGATAAAACTCTGAGTGATGAAGCAGCTGAATCTGTGGCACAGAGCGGGAAAATAAAGATTTGACCGCTGTGAGTGTTTCTGAGCGCGCTCAGTGCTGCAGTTTGTTTCTAAGGCCCCCCCCCGGCTACAACAGACCGGGCAGGACAAAAATACAGCAGAGACGTTAACTTCTCTAACGTGTTGCTTTCTACTCAACATCAGTGCCCCCCCCCCCCCCCCCCCACCCACCCCCACACACACC
>VURO01036942.1:2528-37468 GCA_015108175.1 Pelvicachromis taeniatus
TTTTTGCTTTTCTAACATTTGTGTTTGATAAAACTTTCTATCTAACGTGTATCTTTGCCTTCCACGAGGCCCCTGTGGAGCCCCAGAGGCAAGATAAGGTGTACATCCTGTCTTGACAGTAATTTGAGTTTAAGCCCAAGATTCATACCATATATCAGTCTGTCACAGTCCCATCTTTCCTGTCACTCGCTGCTGCACTATCTAATATAGCAGCAATGCCATAAAATTAATCTTTAAAAAGATTTGTGATGTGGCATCCCTGACAGATTTGGAGAGGAGCCTGTGGAGAGAGAGAGAGAGAGAGAGAGAGAGAGAGAGAGAGAGAGAGAACTGTCACCATGTTGCGAACGCACACTCGTGCTCGCATATTCATGCTCTCACACATATGCATGCACACACTCAGACAGCTAAGTGTCAGAAAAGTCCACTGTGTCGTATAAAAGATGCAGCCACCCCCCTGGGCAACGCACAGATAGGGGCTCGTAGATCCGCACACGCACTAACTGTCAGTCATTTATTGGTGGTCGGGGTGGGGGGTGCTGTGTGGGAGGGTGTCCTGCATACTTTTCAAATTTGTGAAAGCGTGTGTGCACGAGGGATGCGTATTTGTTTATATGCATGGACTAAATCCAGGCTGCCTTAAAATATTTTGATTTCCATCAATGTGACTAATTTCAGCCTACACACACACACACACACACACACAGACACACGGGGAATCAGTGAGAAAATGAAATGTGGGGAGAGAAAAAAAACAAAAGAAGGCCAAAAGTTTTGGTGACGAAAAGAAGAAAAGCAAGGCATCAGGGGCGAAGAGAGAGACTGAGAGGTTGAGACATGAGAAGGTGTGATAAGAGCTGCAGAAGACGATGATGTGCTGCGAGATGAAGCCACGAGCGAATCAACGCGTGTCTTTCAACGGGGAGAAAGAGGTGACGCGGGGACAAGGGGGAAATAGAAGACGAAACACGGAAAAAGTTGGTTCACCAAAACCTCTTAACAAGATAGGATCGCTTATCTAACAGAGGAGCGAGAAAGAAAGAAGAAAAAAATATCAAATGTGGCTTTCATATCAATTTCATATTAACATCAGATGCGCCTGTTGTCAGCACGGGGTGGGCTTTTTACTCCGGGATGAATTGCAGTCGAAATATGACAGTATATCAAACTCCAAGCCACCCAATTCATTGCTGAAGAAAGTTGAAAACAGGTTTCCAGTTTCTATGCTAATAGTTGCATTGAGTGGATGAATGAGGGGATCCCACACATTTAATCACAGGCGTTCTAGTTAAAACATCCACCCTGAGTCACTGAGTTAATCCATCTGCCCCGTCTGTGTTTGATCAATGGATGCATTTGTTGAAATTGTGGCATGAAATTGCTTTTTTTTTTTTTTTCTTCTCCATTCAACACATCTCTAGCAGGACATTTCTGCCCCACCAATTCTATCACTTGAGCCCTGAGCTATTATTACTGGTGATTCCATTCGATTGTTACTCGTTTTTACTGTACAGTTTCGTGTGAAACAACCAGAGTTAGTTTTTAACTGTGGCACAGATTGGCTTAATGCCACAGTAGATAATGGATTTGATTGACTTGCCTGCTACACTCGAACTTGTCCCAGGGCCTGGATGGCAGCTTGTGTTATTTTCAAATCTTAATGAATTTAGCCCAACTGTGTTAATGATACAGTGTGATTTCACCGTAAATGCTTAACTGCTAATCTGCCTAGCTTTCAACTTGCAATTTACAGTGTATGTCTTATCATAACACGCTCAAAACCAAGAAAGAAGAATACATTTTTCCTACTTACTTTTGTTGGTTATCAGTCCATCGAGATTAGATGGATGGCAGTACCTCCAAGTTTTTGACCAGGATATGTCCTTCAGTGTGCATATTTAACATCTATGTAGGACTGCTTTCTGCATTTATGCAGCATCTAAAAAATTAGAAACACTCTGTCTCAGAGTGATATTGAAAAACTAGTTCATGCATTTATTACTTCTAGGTTCGACTATTGTAATTCATTATTATCAGGCTGTCCTAAAACACCCTGAAAAACCTCCGATTGATGCAAAATTCTGCAGTGAGAGTATGGACGGGGACTAGAATGAGAAAGCATATTTTTCCCATATTGCCTTCTTTTCAATGGCTCCCTGTTAAATTCAGATTTTCATTTAAAATCCCTCTTCTCTCTTCTCTTCCTCAAATGTAGAAAAAGTCAGGTATCATCTGCATAGCTGTGACATGTACGTCATACCTTATAATGATACTGCCTAATAGGTGCCTGTATAATGTAAACAGAATTGGTCCTAGCACTAAACCCTGTGGAACTCCATAATTAAACTTAAACTTGAAGAGGACTCTCCAGTTACATGAACAAATTGGAGCCTATAAGAAAGATATGATACAGCATGCTCTAATCGCTGAATCGAATTAAACTGAGATCGTCTTTCAAAATCTTGAAATCAGAATAACACAAGTTAAAATAAACACGGTCACTGAAATTTGCTTTAGTTAGCCATATGTCTATGCAAACATACCATTACTCTTTTATGAATACGAAGTGCATGAAGTGTGTTATTTGTAAGTTTTCACTTGTACTGGGAAACATCATAAGTATAGCTCATAAGATTTTGCTGTTAATGGCGAGTTAAAGCATTGTAATGGCTTTCTTTTTTTTTTGCAGCCTCTCCAATATCTATTTTTTACCTTCAAAACATACCTCTGCTTGCACACCGGAGAGGCTCTAGTCTGCAAATGAGCCCCTCTGTGCCCATCTGTGGCACAGCAGCCTTCAGTGTTGACTATTACTTGTGACATGTAACCAAGTTGTGTGGGTGGGATGTTGCCTGAGACCACCGAATGGTGACTTCAGAGAAAGTGAGGGGGCTGTATCAGAGCCAAAGTCCCACATTTTTTTTTAAAAGTAATATATTTTATCGGTTGTCATTGAAAAAATTCAAATACCATTAATCTCAAAACTAACTGCTTTGTCTTGCTTCGATAGTGGACTTCTTCCTAAATATCCATGAGAAATGTGGTTATGTTTCACTTTAAAGAGTCAGATATTGTGCATGGCCTTGTAAGAATAGTATATCGAAAGGGAATTATGTTTATAGCTGATCTTCGAATTCTCTATCTAGCTGTGTTGAGGGTGATGTGAGCCAGAAGGAGCCCCTTAGAGTCAATGGAATATGCAGAATTTGCATGTTGTTTTTGCATTCTTCTTTACAAGTAGCGCCTTTTCACTTCCCACACAGCAATTTGATCATTTTTTAATATACAAATAATTATTAGTGTAGCTTTGACAATGCAGCTGTCTGGATTTCTTTGTTTTGGAATTCACAAATATAAAGCTCTGATAGGATTCTGAATTATTCCTTAAGGTGTGGCTGGATGAAGTAGTTTACTCACTGCATGCTTCTTTTAGCTGCCCCTCCCATTCATGAAATTATGGATTCCACCTGGGGTAGAAGCACTATAATTGGCCCACCGATCAGAGAGATTGAAGAGGTTAGAGTGACTTTGTTGAGGCATTTGATTAGAAATGGTAATAGGTTTGGTATGGTTAAGGTCAGGGTTATGATCTGGAACAGACCTCATCACTATCTACCCCCCAGCACACTCACACACAAACAATTCCCGCAAAACCCCATCCAATCTGATAGGAGAAAAGTGCTTCAAGCATTATGGGTTAAGGCCTCATCTAACACCCGTGGGAAATTATGGCAAAACAAGGCAGGG
Organism: Pelvicachromis taeniatus; assembly: GCA_015108175.1. Taxonomy (NCBI): domain Eukaryota; kingdom Metazoa; phylum Chordata; class Actinopteri; order Cichliformes; family Cichlidae; genus Pelvicachromis; species Pelvicachromis taeniatus. Next base: position 6,276 of record VURO01036942.1, read on the forward strand.
AGATGCACAGTGACTGATTATGTTGGTGTGAAATAACAGAGAGAGAGACACAGTGAGAGAAAATGACAGAAAAGTGGATACAGCCACAGAGAGAGGTTCAGTTAAATAGAGTGAAAAATTGACTTCAGAGAGAATAAAGCTAATATTGTCCCATCACTGATTTTCTGCCCTTTAGTGTGATGATCTGCTGATCTTTGCGGTGGCCTGCTGAGACGACTGACTGTCTGGGTGACTGGTTTGTCTGTTAGACTGTCAAACCTTTTTATTTACTACACGACTGCTGGAGCTAGTATGGTATGTTTAGACTAGATAGAAAGCTATAAGGTAGCTATAAACTAATATACGCTCACCAGACTCTTTACTAACCACACGTTTCTAGTACCTGGTTTGACCCCTTCTTGCCTTCATAACTGCCAAACTTTCTTGTGGAAACATTGCCAACATGGCTCATGTTGGTATGATAGTATCACACAGTTGCTGCATTCATGAATCTCCTGTTCAGTCACATCCCAAAAAGGCTTTATTGGACAGAGATCTGGTGACTGTGGAGGACATTTGAGTACAGAGAACTCAGTGTCATGTTCAAGAAATCAGTTTAAGATGATCTGAACTTTGTGACATGACATATTATCCTGCTGGAAGCAGCCATCAGAAGATGCATACACCCTGGTCATAGTAGGATGGACTCATCAGACCAGGCAACAGTTTTCTAGTGTTCTGTTGCCCAGTTTGTTTGGCATCAGAAAGACATATTCACCTTTCTGATCCTACTGGATAGTCACTGGATATTTTCTCTTTTTAGACCATGCTCTCTCTATAAACCCTAGAGAGCATTGAGCAGGAAAATCCCAGTAGATCAACAGTTTCTGAGATACTCCAACAACCAGTCACTTCAAACCTGTTTCTTGCCCATTGTGATGCTTAGTTTGAACTTCACCATGTCATGTACTAAGTTTCTTCTGTGTGATTGTCTGATGAGACATTTGCATTTGTGATACAATCTACTATTGCTTAGGGTACAAATGGGAACAATTTATTACTTTCACCCTCATCTCATTCTGTCCATCCATCCATCCATCCATCCATCCATCCATCCATCCATCCATCCATCCATCCATACGATATTTTTCTGATGAACTTAGAAGAAATAGACACATTTATTAAACTGGAAATTCAACATGCATGAATAAAAACAAACTATAGTGTCAGCAACACATCGATTTTGATTATAACTGAAGCTAAGTTATTCAACATTCATTTCAAAGGCTTATACTCTTCCTTCCTTCCTTCCTTTTCTTTTTTTTTTTAGTTGAAAATGTGAAAGATACAAAATGTAATTTTTGCCTGATTGCATGTGTTGTTATTCGAGTCGTTGAAATCATCTCTGTAGTTTCAGGTCACATTAAAATGGCATCACGCTTCCCCTGTTAACTCTAAGACCATCAGAGGAGCGACCACTCTGAATGCACCCCCCACCCCTCTTTTTGTCTCTTGGGAGATGAAGACAAAGGGAAATATGAAGGTGGGAAATTGAGGGGAAATTGAGAAAGACCAAAGGTGTGGGAGGGGATTGGAGTGAAGAGCGGAGGCAGAAGGAGAAAAGTAGAGGTGGAGAGGAAGGTGGTGGAAAAAACAGATCTGGTTCATTGAAGCGGCACTAGCCCACAGTCAGAGACAAAGACCTGAGAGCATGAGTGCATGATCCTCAACTAGCACACTGGAAATTATAGACTGTATGTGCGTGTGTGTGTGTGAGAGAGAGAGAGGGATGAGAGACATAAAGAGAAGAGGAACGATATAGGGAGACTAAGAACAGCCAGAATGGTGCTTTGTACATGTACACAGACACACACACTGGGTTAGAAATATTAATACAGCTTCAGCCAGGGGTTTTGTTTAGGCTCACAAGCCAAACAGCCCATTCATCACCACACAGATCTCAAGATTATTTTGGAGCTGCAGCTTCATCTTCTTACTGGGTTAAATAGTGCACTGATAAATAAATTCCTCCATATAAGTTCAATACATCAATGCCAGTGCACGGCTGCAATTTAATTGTTTTGTGTTCTACTGGTGAACATCGAGTAATCTTCTTTTTTTGTCTCCCAGTGTGTTGAACAGGTTGTGAACTCTACAACTCTTAATATCTGCATTATTTATGGGTTTGGAAAAATGAGCTTAATCTCTAATGTGTCACATTTTCTCCACCTGTGGTGGTGGAGCCTTGTTGAGAGAGCTCACTGCAGCTGGATGAATACAAAGGGGATAATACACTTTTTATTATTAGTCCCAGTCTGGGGCCAAGCTATATTAGAAATGCTGTAACCTTTGTGATCAACACACACAAAATCCTGAAACAAGGCTCAGTAGAAAAAAGAGAAAACAGAAAAGTGTACCCAGATTTTCCAGATCTCTTTTTTGTTTGTTTGTTTATTTGTTTTGGAGAAGTATGACCACATAATGTCATAATAGCCTTGCTTTGGTATAGTTAATTTTTTTAGGTGATTAGCTTAGGTTAGCATTAGGGGTGTGTATTGGCAAGAATCTGGCAATACAATGTGTCACAATCCAGGGGAGACGATACAATATATTGCGATACTAAAAGCCAGATGATATTTGTGTTCATTAAGACTGAATTTAATTGTAGGAAAATTCACAGTAAACAGTCCAAACTGTTAAATGCTTGACATGCGCTATCTCAACTAAAATAGAGGGATACATTTCACTAGAGGAAACAAAAACACTCTCTCTTTAAGTTCAAAATGAATGGAGAAATTAACATCTGCCTAATCATAAGTTATGTTAAATAAACAAACGAAAACTACTTTACTGAAATATCAACTATTTCTTTAACATAACAAAAAGTAAACAATGTAACATTGAGATCTTACTTATTGAGTACTTTGACTTTAAAATAATAATCCAAATAATGCTCTCTGCAGCATCAAAACAAAGCACTTTTTATGTTACCTTAACATAAACAAGTATAAATCACAAATGAAGTTATTTGAAGATGTCATCCAAGTAAACTTTGACAAACAATAGAAAGTGCTATTAAAATAAAGTGCTAATAAAAGGAAGTATAGGCCTGCAGTGTCCATCAATGGAACACTTTTTTGTGCAACCTGAAAACAGGAATTTGTTCACCTGTGTGACTGTCATGCATGGCTCGGGTTTGTAGTACATGGGACTAAAGGTTCCGCTGATCAGCTAAGTGATGTGCTGTAACAGTTACATACGATTCAGTGGCTCTCAAACTCCAAGCGTCGCATGTCAAAGCAACTGTCTCTGATGAGCTGAGAGAGTCCAGCACTGTCGCTTTGACTTCTTGGTACACTCCATCTGAGTGAAGGCTAAAAACTAGTGGCTGGAGTTTGAATTGCAACACACAAAAGAAATACATAGTAAATACATGTAAATTCTCAATAAAAAAAAATGATAACACTTCTCTTGAATATCAATTCAGTATCATAACACGAAATATCACGATATTTCAATGTATCAATATTTTCTTACATCACTAGTTAGCATGTACACGTAAAACAGTTAGCTTGGTTCCTTCTAAAGAAATATTTTTAAAAACATATCAAAACCTAAAGCTCACTAATGCAAATTTCCTGTTAAAATTTCTTAACTTAGTGATTTTGTAAGGTGGGTTTTCTTAGCTTTAGACTAGCTAGGTTAGCTGTTTCTCATTGCTAAGCTAGTTAATCTTCATCTGGTTACAGGAATCAGTACAAGAACCAGCCTGCCCTATAATAATATGGTAGCCACACTGAAGCACAAGAATTGATGTTGATGTGGAGCTAATAAAGTATAGAAACTATAGACTTTACAACAGTAAATATGTTATACTACCTCAAAGTATCTATCAAACATTATCTTACATTTTGCTAACAGTTTGCAAAGAGAAGAAATTAAAAAGATGTAATGGAGTAATAGACTTTACTGTGAGGTACAAGGAGAGCTAGACTTGCTCCATCTCATTTCCACCCATGATTGAATAAATATTATAGCACAATAGAGCTCAAACTGACGCCCACTTGTTTAAGAATTATCCATTCAATTTTTTCTACTGATGTTTCAGAAAATCCTTGAACCAAGCCTTCCAGCTGTGGGGTGAATCATGAGTAGAAAGATTTTTGATTTGAAAAAAAAAATAAAAAAAATCAATAAATAAAATAATAGAATTTTTTTTTTGAATTGCAAATAGACTCCACAGCAAACGACTTCCAACCTTCTCCTATTGAATCCTTTTCATCATCAAAGTTTTTCTTATGGTTAATAATAACCATAAGAATGTGTAGTAATATCGTTGGATATTTTTTTGTGTTTGTGTGTACAATAACACCGTGCCCCTTATGCGCACTAAAATATAGCCTAGTTCTGGACTAGTACTGTGCTTTAAGGCTGACTAGAGCCACCGCTCGGGCAGTTTCTGGAGTTTCACACATAGAAGCGACCTGCTCTTTGTGGGTATGAACAGCCAAGATCACCAATCGGAGCGGTCACTGTTTTATTTCAGGATTAAGTAGATTAGTTGTTTTCTTTGCACTGTGAATAAAATGATTGATGTCACACACATACTATCAATTCATAATGTGATAGCTCAAAGTAAATATGTTTTTGATGGTTGACGTAATTATGTGGCTCATTATTAAAAGCCCTTTTGGAGAATTTTAATTTGATTTTTACTTCCAGAACCTCACTGATGACCTCTATTTTGGGGAGGCTGCAGGGGGGACATTAACATTTTGATGGCCAGGGGGAATACTACCCCAGGCCCCTGGCCCCCTTTACCACACCCTGGCTGCAGGCTCATGTTTAACATATAGCTATTGGAATGGTATCAATTTTCTCATCAGATTCTCACAAGGTCCATAACAATAAAATAAAATAAAACTTTTCTTAAAATACCTAAAAATATTCCATGTTGAATATAATAAGCAAGATTAATGGCTAAAGTAGATTTTTGAGAGAATGTCTTTTAGAATTAGACATGTCTCATTTTCTTTCTCAACGTCAATTTTCTAAAGGAAACATTTCATACATTTTATAATCAAAGCTAAAAAAAAAAAAGTAAAGCTTTTTCCAAAGTACTTTCTGTAAAACGTATTTCCCTTATCTAAAATTAAACACTGCAGCTCCTTCTGTACGCTCATTTCCCGAGTGGTTAGCGATTTGGCCAAACTAATTTAGCCAAGCATCTTAACGCATTATTCTTGTCATGTCCATAAATGTTTCCTTCACACAGTGAGAAGAGTTGGCATTGCATCCTCTCGGGTCGTCATAAGATTTTGCCAAATTCAGCGTTTTACTGAGATTTACTTGTGATTTGAAAATGGTTGTTATAAAAGTACTGATGGATGATGCTGTGCCGGAATCATTATTACCTGTTTCCCCAGCATTTCAGCAGGGGTATAGAGTGAGAGGAGCAAACGACGGAAACGAGGGAGGAAAAAAAAAGACGGAGGTGCGAGGAGTGAAAAAATATAATGAAAAAGAAGAAGACAGAGAGAAAGCTGCCGCGACGCAATGACAGCACGGGGAGAGTGATGGCAGAGAGGGAGCAAGAGAGAAAATTAGAGAGATTTTACTCATTAAAAAGAGGAGCACAACAAGGGGAGATGGCATTAATCAGAGCTCTGCGCTAATGAGGCATTTACTCATTATGCTGAAATAGAGAGAGGCCACAGAAAGAAGAAGAAGAAGAAGGGGAAAAAAGGGGCGGGAGGAGGGGGTGAGATCACAATATAAATGAATGAAGAGAGAAAATGAGAGAGAGCATGAAAAAATTAAGTAAGAGGTGACAGAGCCAAGTGAGGATGTGGTGGGAGGTTAAGAGGGACAGGCAAGGACAAGATAAGGTGGGATATATGGAGTAGAAACAGGTAATGTAAGAACAGGGTTTCTATTTAAAGCTCTCTTTAAGGATTTAGGTGCTTCAATAGAAGTGACTTTAAATGTAGACCGTGTACTTACGGGACTGTTGTTAGGACGCTATGTAGACTTTGTATCATCTTCTTCTTGGGTAACATCAAACCACAGTAGGCACGCTTTCGTACAGCAAAAACTAATAGATTTTTTTCCCCCTTTTTTCTCCGTCTGATTGGCACACACCAGAAAATCAGTTTTATAATGTGTTTTTTTCTTTCTATATCTTAGTAAAAAGATTTACGGTGCTTTTAAAGAGCATTAAGGCCTCTCGTTCGGCTAATGGCAAAGTAACACGTGGACAGATGGCCGTGCGGTTCGCATGGTTGTCTGTTTAATGATCTATGCCTCCTCTTGCTAAATGGAGTCGTTAATATGTGCATTGTTTAATCCAAGACGACAATCACAGCTGATTCATTGTGCGTCTTTGATGCTTTTAGAATTAAATGTAATGACGAGGAGCCTCAGCAGACGCTCTACACTGGGGCCGTTGTCAGCGTTGCTGAACTGAAATGATTTAGGAGAGAAAATGTAAAAGTTTTAAGCTAGCTCCACCAGTGAGGGGACTGTTTGTGCTTATTTGGACATGCAGTGTGACAGCTGCTTTCTCTGCTTTTTGGTAATTAACAAATCTGTAGGGTATAAGGCAACCCTGCCTCATATGAGTGCACGCTATGAGGCTGTAGCTAGTGGCTTGTGATGCCTGTGCACTTCTGTAGGTAACCATGTTCTCATCTTGTAAATTAGCATGACAGTAAGTTGCCGTTTAACTCTAAACTCATAGTACTACACAACAGTGGTGCAGTTAGAGTTGGAAATTTTAAAATCAAAGTGGCAGCACAGTAAAGGTCTGTGAACAAAAGTCATCTGGAGATGTGGAAACCTGCTGCTGATGCTAGAAGAAAAGTTAAGGAATGGCCAGTCATTAGGGCTCTTCCACTCAAATGACTTTCTGCAGTTTTATGGAAATACATGGCAGTATGTGAAGAGATAATTAAATCTGGGTCAGAGTGGTATAGTGAATGGTGTTGCTGACATTTATGGAGCCACGTTGGCAGTGCAGCTATAAACCCCCACAGTAAAGTTAACACTCTGGCGACCATACTGTAAACCTAACCTTAAGTTTCAGATCATTAAAAAAAAAGACTTTTTTTGGGGGAAAATGAAATACCTTTTAATGTATTTTAGTCTGAATATATTTTAGTGAGTACTAGCAGGCTACCCGGCGTTGCTCGGGAAGGATAGTGCCTAGAGAAGGGGGAAATTTGGAACTTGGAATTCATGGTAACATAGCAGGATTTGTAGGTAAAGGAACAAAGCAGGTATGTTGACGGTCATCCAAACAAAGGGAGAACTTCGTGTAAAAAGGCACAATGGAAAACTCTTTATTTCCAGAACGCAAAACTTATGGGGGACATCTTACAGCACTTCTTTATAGATGACGTCTTTATAGCAGTTTTTCCTGTGGGGGTGTATATGTACAGATGGTTTGCTGATCCCACTCTGGAGCAGGCAGCATAGAGCTGGCCATGGGCAAAACAGTCTTCTTCCAAGTGTATGCCCACCGTTTTGAAAGTTTGTCCCCGAGACTTGGTTATAGACATTGCAAAAGTGAGTCGCACAGGAAACTGCAGGCTTTTGAAGTGTTGTAATTAAAGAGATTCGCTGAATAAATGTGTAAATTTTGGCCTCTCCCATCAAAGGAAAATATTTGATGTGCGGCGTCTTTGGTCAGCGTGGGCTGCAGCATGAGCTTCATGCCTGTCGTCACGCTGCTGAGAAGTTTCGTGAAGCTGAAGCCCTTCCGCGACGCTGTTCAACAGGTTCTTGTTGCCTTTGGGCGGCGTGTCTAGCAGCATCAGACCGACGTGTGGTTTCACGTTCTTCTTCATTTTCAGCCACTCTTCTAGCTTTCACTCGTCGAGCGTCCGAAGATGTTTGATTGACCTGTGAGTGGGAAATTATGAAAGAACATAAGAAGAAAAACGAATGGTGAAGTGTGAATGGTGAAGTTGCAAGAAAAGGGAGTATTGGAAGTGGATGTCACCGTAGGTAGTGCAGAAATGCTTCGGAATCGGCGCAGACAAAGATACAAACATGGCAAAGTAGTGGAGGGCGGGGAATGGGTGCTAGGTGGCGCTCAGCGCACTTGCAGGGTTTGGTAATGAGAACGCCGCAAAGGACACGTCGGACACAACCGTCAGTAGCACTACAGGCTTCGGGAGCGTGAGATGCACCTATGTACCAACTTTGGTCGCAATCCGTGCAGCCGTATGGAAACGCATAGCGAACAGACAAACAGACATCCTCTTTTATATATATAGATTAGTGAAAATGTATTTAATTGTCCCAAGATTACAAAGACACAAAAGAATAATTAAAGGCAAAAATCACAGATGCTAATTAGTGATAGCTTGATTCTGGATAAGTTTAACAAGTCATCATTGTCATAACTGATGATGATGATGATGACAGTGGGTGCATGTGCACAATTGACATCGAGGCCCAGGATCACTGGAATGACATTTTATTAGGTACGCCTTGCTAGCACATGTTTGGACTACCATAATTCTTTGTGGCACAACAAGTTGCTAGAAACATTGCTCATTGAGAGTTTGATCCATGCTGACATGATAGCATCACACAGTTGCTGCAGATTTGCTGGCTGCATATCCATTCATATCTCCCACTCCACCACATCTCAAAGGTGCTCTATTAGATTGAGATCTGGTGACTGTGGAGATCATTTGATTACACTGAACTCATTGTCATGTTCAAGAAACCAGTTTAAATGATGCTCAGCTCCTGCACAGGAAGAAAATGTTTCCACCACGAAGCAGGATGGGTCCACACTCTCATGTTGTTGTTGCCAAAGTTGCCCTTTTCTCATCTCTCTAAGAGATGGCTGTGTGGGAAAATCCCAGCAGATCAGCAGCTTCTGAAAAACTCCCACTGTCTGCCCGTCTGGGATTTACAACAATGCCACACTCAAATTCACTTAAATCACCTTTCTTCCCTATTCTGATGCTCAGTTTGAACTCTAGCGGGTCGTCTTGACCCACATGCCTAGATGCACTGAGGTGCGGCCATGTGGTTGTCTGATTAGACATATGCATCAATGAACAGCTGAACAAGGTATAGCTAATAAAGTTGCTGCTGAGTGTAAATCAAAATCTTATCTCAAGCCTCTCTTCACCTCTCTGTCTAGGTCTCAGGGTGCGACACATTCAGACAGCCTCTGCTTTGCTCGTTGTTTGTCTTCTGTCTGAGGATGTAATCAAACTCTTTCTGTCTGTCTCTCTCTGTTTGCCAGGACTCTGACCTTGTCCTGACATTTAACCTGTCCATGCACCGCTCCTGGTGGATGGAGAACGGCCCAGGGTGCAGGGTGACGCCCATCACCCCTCCTCCCTCCTGGGCACCTGAGGACCACCGATATATATCTATATCTGGCTGTCTGATGGATTTTCAGTTCATAGAGGTGGCTCATTCTTCGCTGCAGATACTCCTGGCTGTAAGTACTTGAGATGAATAAGTACAATGCACTGTAATTTCAGACTCAAGTGCCTGCATGTAGTAGACATACTCGGGTTTATTGCTTTAAAAGGCAGTCATGACCTGCTTGTACTGTAGATACAAATGTAGCAGTTTAGAGCTGACTAAATTTGCCATAATTATGAGGGGAACATCAGGCAGCCTCCACAGGAAAAACCTAATGCCTGTGCAATGAGTAGACCTGTGTACAGGTGGCTACATTCAGCTATGCTCAGCCTTCAACACCATGAAAATAGTAAGGCTCTGTCCAGTGATAGCTGGTCGATACTGGTAAAGAGTATTTGGACATAAGGAAATAAATTTAAATGAATGTAGCTGTCCTGGCATATCTGTCAGATTCATATGTTCCTTTTGCATTTGTCAATATGCTCACTTTTTTCCATAGAGTTCTAGTAAATGTGTTTTTCATAGGGTTTGTCTTCTTATAACATTTTCAAACCCAAACAACAAGAGAAAAGAGTTTATGGAATATTTTTCTGTCATTTCAGCGGTACTAGCTAGTGCTGATTAAGCTGATAGTGACCAAAAAATACAATACTGTAGCTCATAACTCCTAACACAAGCAAAAAAAACACAAAGAATAACTTTTTTGTATATGTCTTATGAAATTAAGTTAAATGAGTTAAACCATCATATTTAAGGGTGTTGTTAGATTAAAGAACATTTAGCCTTTCTCGTCGCCACCCATAAATCAAACTTTTTTGGTCATAAATAATTACATTGTACTTTTATTTTACTAAAAAGAAGAAAGAAGAAAAAACACCTTGTTATTTAAATTTGTGTCCATCTCCGCATTAGTTAACGTGTACAGGTAAGTATTAATATATTCAGTAATTACATCCTATGCGTTGTGCTTTTTCCTGTGTATGGATATGTGATGTGGTGCTTTTAAAATTGCAATTATTCAAATGATATTCTGCTTTAAGTTGAACGTATTCTAAAGTGTAAAACAGCCATGACAGCTCCTTTGTCTGCTGCAGTGGGTTGGACCTTTTTACTACCTGTTTTAGTCTAAAATGAAGTATCTAGTCTCCATTTAGTTGATAACTCATACCCTCATTAACATAGAATAGGCTGGATAAGCTGCTTTAGAAACCGCTCCTCTATCTCGCTTTTCTGCCTGTGTCTCTCTGTTTTATTTCATTTTTGAAAACGTGATAGTTTTCCTCTCTGTTTCTCTCTGCCCTCAGTATTTCTCCCTCTCATGCACTGTCAAACTGTGATAATTAGGAGGATCAGAAGAGAGAACATACAGAGAGAAGTAAAAAGCGAGAATGAGGGAGGCCTGCCACTTCTCGTATCAGTTTCCTCTGTACTGTAGCCCTGTTTGTACACATACTTTCAAATAAGGAAGCGCGCGCAATAAACAAGTCAGAGCTTTAATGCCACGGCCATGCATCATTACGCCAACAAAGAACAGAGAAAAGGTTTCGGAGGCGAGAGAATCTCCGTCTTTTCGGTTTCATTCTGCATCTCGCTCTCTTACAGTGCATGACTGTCCCCTTCTCATACCTACTCTGTGTCTCTCTAACAATCGATAGTGGTGCTTATAGTGTGGCTGAGTGCCAAGCCACCGCACAGCTGTACCACTGTCTCACTGTAATTGGTGTGTTGAAACACTGTCATGCTCCATGAGCACAAACTCAACAGTCTGACAGGTTCACCAGGCGACCGCCAGCCTTGTTTAGTGTAATTGACTAAGTGTGGGTTAGAGTTTGCTTGAGTTACACCCTAAACTAAATGACTGGTCGTTATCAGGTTGATTGCCTGAATAACCGATGCTTGGCAAATAATCCAGTATTGGTCTGTTGGTGTCCTTAAAGCTTGATATTTATTGTTGCTTCCCTTTCTGGCACAAAGACTTTCTAACATGTGACTATAATCAAACCATTTTGTTTTGCAAAAATCAGAATGAGGTCATTCTATGGGTCAGATTGCACTTGTGCAAACTGGGTTTTGACGTTTAAAAAAATTACTGTTAAAAAAGCATAATATAAAGATAATATAAAACATAAAGAGCGCAAGATTTTGTGTAAGAGATTTTTCAACCTGACTCTGTTGCATATGGATTTCTAGGTGAGAGGGGGGCAAAATATAGGGTGGAGAATATTTAAATCAAGCATGCAGTCTGAAACATTTACAACGTGCAGTTTACTGCTAATTGTGCTGATATTTAACATTGGGAAAGATTTGTTTTTAAATATTGTAATTAGATGATTGCTCTTATGTTCAGAAAACAGCACAGCTTTTTTAAGTCACTAGTAAAACTAAGCCAGACCTATGAGTGTTTCTTGGGGGATTGCCTTCACTCGCCATTTAATAAATCTGGCCTTATATAGACAAAAGTGCTGGGCAACCTACACGTTACACCTAGTGGAGCTGCTACACCACAGAAAGCAATGGCATGAAGTTCCCAGCGCAAAGTTTCTATGCTGATGTTAATTTCCAGGGAGGGTTGAAGGTTTGTGCCTCTGTAACTTTACATGGTCTGCCGTTTAATGTGGTTCCTTTGCAGCAATACCACCGAGAGTTGACTGTTGAATATCTGGGATGAGCGATTTCACAAACTTATTTGTTTCAATGATGGCAATTTGTTACAATACCACACTTGAATTAGAATGAGACATTTTTTCACAAATGTTTGCAAAGGCAAAGTGCATGGGTAGGCGCTTGATTTTATACACTGTTGTACCATCTGGGCTACCGCCCTCCTGCAGTAAATCATACAGCAAACACCTTTTTGTGTCTAAAATGCTTTGTCATCAGATGCTATCAAGGAAGGAAGAAAGTCAAAACGTCCATTCCGTCTGAGAAGGGAATAAGAGCCGGTCTCCAACAACCACCAGTCTCGTTTAAACGCCAGGCTGGCCGAATAATTTTTTTAATAAACGCCGGGGCTACTATTGGAAGATATGCGGTAATTCTAGAAATAATGACTTGAAAGAGATTGTGTTTCATACAGGAAACAAACCCCAGTCTGCTGGGTTATCTTATCTTTAAACCATATCCGCCATCCAAAGTGGATTACTACTTCCGTACTGCTAAAGGAACAAAGTGTTATTGAGTACTTTACGACACATACATGTTTGAAGGGTGATAGTGATTGGGGTGTGCATGGGTGGTTGGATGACATTCTACTGAAAAAGAGCTGAGAGAACCTCATTAAAGAAAACACCAAAAAAATGAACATGATCTGGTTAATCTCATTATTTGCTCTTGTCAAGTTTGAACTTACACACCACAGGTGATTGGATCCTGGAGCAACATTAATGGTGCTGGATCAATACTAACAGGTAATATCTGACAACCTGACAAAAAGGGCAAATGCTTGTGTTTTCCAGAAATGAAGGCTCTCGTGTTTCGATGATGGGGGGAATCGAAATGTAGACAAGTCTGGACAGTGTGTGGAAGACAAATAGGCACTGAGGCATTGCAGCTGTCAGGTTCTTCAACACTGCATGTTTTTGTTTGTTTGGGTGGTTAGTTGGGTATGTGATGGACTAGTTTGCTTTTCTAAGTGGCTCACTGCAGTTGGATTTTTGTCTCCAGCTTACTGAGTTCATGTGATGTAACAACTGTGACCGCAAATCTATTTTATTTTTAATTTTTATCTACAACAGATGAGAATATTTGTCTCATAAGAAAACAACTTGTTCCACAGTCAGTCTCATTGGGCTTTGTCCCATGGTTCATTTATTTCATAAAGTGTATATGATAAATCGTTAATTGGTTTGCTGCCTGACTTTTACAGTGAATTACTGTGTTAATTTCGAAGAGTGGACTAATTAGTTTTCTAAACTTTCAATTTCTTTACAGTTTGTTCCACAGAGTGAATATCAGCTGTACTGACATAGAGCATAAGGCTTCTCTGGGGAGAACTGGAGCGTGCTCAGTGAAACGTAGGCCTTCATTCCCAGACGATAGCACGGCGGGGAAATGCACGAGCGTTACTTCTTTAATTACATTTTTTTTCTTCAACGCTATTGTACATTCTAATAGCACAAACAAAGTGATAATTATATTAAACAACATTATCTAAGAGGCTGTCTGCTGGCTCCGTGGTCTAAAGTGCATGCCTGCAAGTAATTTCAGTGATTAGCATAACTCCATCTAAAGTGGAGATACTAATCAGTGAAATCACCTACTGGTTTTTTTTTTTGTTTTGTTTTTCTGATTGGGAGGAATGGCTGCATATAGCCTGGTCTCCACACACAGCTGAGTAACCCTGTCTCTGAGACATAATCAGCTGATGAAAATTACCATTAGCTATGTCGGCTTGTTTGCATGTTACATCTCTGCACAGAGAATATGCTGAAATTAGGAGCACTTAAAACCAGGGATTTGATTTCTTTTTTTATTATTATCATGATGGACTTAAACACTGCTTTGTCAACCGTGACCAACATATAACAAATAAATACATATCGGAATTTAAGTCAACTGAAGGAGGCATTTAAGTAATAAATGACACAGAAAACCAGATTTTAAAAAGTTACTTGTTCTGTTTATTTAGACTAGTCTCATTTTACCGAGGGTTTAGAGACAATTTAGAGCAGTGATGTCAAACTTGTTTTACATTGTGGGCCACATACAGCCCCAGTTTGAGCTCAAATGGGGTGGACCAGTGAAACTCCCCTTTCTGTCATTGTAAAGAAGTTTTGCTAGACATTCAGTCCCCACATATCCTAATTTAAGAAAAAGAACTCAGCAATTTCAACACTGCGTCTCAGTTTTTCTTCATAATAAAGAAAGGCTGCTGCAGTAAATGAAAGAAATGTGTCAAGTCTTTGGGCATAAATATGTAAAATTACAGAAAACAAAATTTGGTATCTAATTGCTGAGACTGTCCTGTAATTATAAAATTGAAGGTTTTTGTTAATTCAAAGAAATTGTCAGATTTTTTTTATTTATTTTAACTGTGGACCCATTGTAAAAAGCAATTTTTATAGCACATAGCACAAATATTTATTGTTTACCTAATTACTTTGGTTTAGTATGAAAGCCCATGGGTAAGGTCTTTATCAGTAGGCAAGCTCTAAAACCTATGAAAATAATGTTAAAAGACTGTGTCTTTTCCTGGGCTGATTCTGGCCCCCACGCTTTATGTTTGATGCCCCTGATTTAGAGAGCTCACTGCTGCCAGACCAATATGTCTACTGAATATCAGATTGGTACAGCACTACTTTTCGCTTAACACTTTGCAATATCAACAGTCTGTTAAATATTTTGTGCTCCCGATTGTTCCAGAGTGCTACGCTTGACAGGTTCATGGCATGGTACCCAAAAAGCTGATAGCTCTGTGAAAATGGACTGTAACTAGTAGTTTCAGGATGATCTATCAGACAGCTGTAGAGTTTTCCTCAGCCTAAATCTTGTGAAAGTAATCCTTTCAATTACAGGTTATTTTAAGGTGGAAATTCTGTGACATCATTGTCAGTGGGATCCAACACGGTGACATGTTAGGGTCAAATTGAATTCACGGGTCAACAAACTAGAAACCTAAAGAAAATACTGGAAATTGTGAAAACATAATACAGAAATAGAAACAGAGTTACTAGAGCCAAATACCAGTAGGCAATCTGGCAAATAATGTGAATGTGAAAATTAGATGGGCTCGAAAAACTCTAAGAAAAGACCTTGTTGCTATCCATGCAACGTTTCTGTCCATGAAATTTTGTAGAATCATAATTGCTCATGATGTCATCCTCCTGTAGCGGCAGCACAAAGTGCCAGGTTACTAAAATCGAGAAGTGGACGAAAGACAGAAATGATACCAAAATGGCAGCTTGTGCAGGGAGTAAACGGCGAATGTAGTAGCACAGTTGGTGGTCACGTGTCTGCAAATGTCCAATAAGGGTATTGATGTCCGTTTGGCCAGTGCTGATTTGGTGTTTTCTATATCCAATCTTTTATTCCATCAATGATGGAATTGATGCTTTCTCTCCTTCCACCTCTGCTTCTTTTCCTTTTCATTGTTCCAGATGTTTCATCATATTCCAATCCTGCTCTTATCATAATGTGTCCAAAGAATCCTACTCATTTGTATGTGATGTTCTGACACAGTCATCTTTTGGTCTTGTATGTACGATACTCTCATCATCCTACTGATCAACCACATCTCTGTTTTCTTGATGGTGTCCCTTTTTTGTTTATTGTCCAAGCTTCATTTTCATACATGAGGATAGGTATAATGTAGGCATCTAGGACTTCCTTTCTTGTCTTGAATGAAATTTATCGATTGACTAAAATCGTTGTTGAGTCATAGAAAGTCTTCTTTGCTGTTACAGTCCGCATCGTCATTTCATGGAGCCATCTTCTACCACTGTTCACGGAGGTACCCAGATATCTGAACTTGATGACTTGGTATCGTGTGGAATTCTTCAGACTGATGTTCTTTTGGCCAGCAGGTGGAGCTTTTTTATGCGTTGATCTATTACCTCAAACATGACCGATTCAGGAGTACCTTAGGTTTGCACTAAAGTTGGTAATGTACCTCAGTAAAAGGCAAAGCACCTTTGTGACAACGAAAAACCAAAGCTTAGACCTTACATTAACCTGAAGTAACCTTGCTAACTCCTGCTTTGTAGTATAAGCTCCAGCTTAGTTTTTATAGTTGTTTTGAACATCAGTCAACCAAGGAAACCACGTCGCTCTACAACACTAATCCCATATATGCTGAATAAGTAAGGATGTAGTAAATAAGTAAGATCAGGATTTCAGGGACTTTTTTAAAAAATGTTTATTATAAAGGTCAGTAACACTGACTCAATCAGTTAAAACAAATGAAGTATTGATTAAAGCTGTAAATTTTCACTCCTGCTCTTGGTGACAAAATATAATACACTCGCCACACCCTCAACTCTCCCAGCATTTGTTTAAGTTTTAGAGGACATCATCGGCACATAAATAGATTTAATCCAATGGATGTGACATCTTCATCACAACACAATTTATCTTCAGTACAATTCTACAGACAGCTGTAATGGATTCGCTCATTGGAGATGAATCCATTTCTCATCAAAGAGCGATACATCCACAAAACAAGGCGAGATTAGCAGACAAACAGACAACAGCTCTATCGTTAAGATTCAGAATGAACACTGTGAATGTTATGAGACTAAAGCAACAGGGAATGGGAGGGGTAATTGGTGGTGCTGGTCATGTATTAACCTGCGGATCTGCTCAGCTGGTTTAAGATCTACAGAAAAAGCACTGACTTGATCACGTTGTGCTTCCTCGAAATATCAACTCCTCTTCGTTTCTGGTGTAGAACTAACTGCGTCACTGGGAGACTGACTTATACAAGCACGTCCATGGCATCTGTCCTTGCTTTTCTAACAGGTCTCATCCCGTGATGGTATCAGTGAATTATTGGTGTCAGGCCATGCAGAACGTAGAGTTTCCATCCTTACCGAACACCAGCTGCTTGACATTCAACTAATTTCTCCCTGCGCTCCGTTCAAAACTTCCAGGTGTTATGAGAATCACTGCTAAGGGAGCATTTGGAGCGTCATGATTGTAGAAAAGTATGATGATTCACTTATCTTCCTTTTGTCTAATGGGATTTCTTTGCCTGCGTAGCACACCGCAGCAATGGAAGCAATTTTTGCAATGCAGCCAAGATTCCTGAGGATTTTGCCCTGGTGAAAGAAAAACAAAAACCTGGTAAAAGTTCAGATATCCTGACAATACACTGCCACTGACATTTACTTCTCCTTTGGCGTCACTAGAGGTTGATACATGTGGGTTTCCATATCATTTCTCATCCCAGTTCGCAGAACCTCCAAATAGCTGTAGACTCTTAGTGCAAGATTTATTAAGCAAGAGCCCGGAAAAAGTGCAGATGGAAGAGGAAAGTTCTTCGGGTAATCCACTACCATCTATGATCACAGATGGAGCCAGTTTATTCAAGTGATAACCACCAAAATCTAGCAGGAGTTGCTCCAATTAGCAGATTGAAAAGCAGACAGACCAACTAATAACACTTGCACAGCTTGCTACTTATAATCTGACAGACACATCTAAGTGTTTGCTTAGGTTTTTGCTTGGGAACAGCATGAATAGAGTTGGGGACAAAATCTTCTGTCAGGGGACTGTGATTCCTTCTCTGGATGAATCCTGACATCTTAAAGTTCAGGATTTATACATAGAAAAGCTGCTTTACTGCAAACAATTCAGCCTTTTAAAAAGGAACAGAGATCTGCAAACATTTGAGCTATGAGCTCAAACTATTATTATGTACTTGTTCTTATAACATCTACTACGGTGATATCAATACAAAATTAGGTAAGACATGATTATTATTTTTTTCTGTGTCAAATAATGGTGCGATTAGCTGTAAATTGCCAAGCGCAAAAATTGATATTGATGTAGTATGACTCTTCTTTCTCTTCTTTCAATGAAACAGGAACTTGTGAAAGGGAAGCTACAAACACATGTACAGTTCATTGCACGTCTTTATTAAATATCATTAGTAAATCTTACATCCTACTATTTCGTACTTCGCCCTTACTACTTGCCTTTCCGGACAGGTCACTAATCTGCAAATAAAAACAAACTTCACACTTAACAGTCACACCTGTGGGTAGCTGAGTACAGGTCCAGGAGAATCTTGCCAGATAATTGCATTAACCATCGCAAAACCCCATTTCATTTTTACTTCATTTAATAAGTTACCTGAATCATTGTTAACGTGGACTAATCTGTTATTAATGTCAAATGGGAGCCGTAAAACAAACACACCAAGAAGAAGAGTTGCGATTGAAAACATGCACAAGAATGTGTATCAGCCACTCACAGGCACTGTGAAACTAGGAGGTGTAACTGCAGTGCAGGAAGGCCACTTTGCCATCGTTATCATTGCAAACATTTGTTCAGAACACTCCGTTCAAGCTCTGAAGGGGAGAAATGTTGCAGTCAACTACATCGAAGCGGGAAGAACATGCGTATCTGACAATTTATCATCCATACCATTACTTTTCTCTACCTTGGAATAATGCCACTAGGTTTTACTGACTTACTGTTGCATAACTAACTACATTTGCAGTGTTTACCATGGCAACAGGCATTCAAAAAAACGGCATGTTTAAGAAATGGGATAAACTCCAGCCTCCTGGGATTGCATGTGCCCTTGTGCTCATAAAACCTAATAAGAATAAAAGGCTTCTGCTCTGAGTGAGGTACACGGTGCTGTGAGGTGAAATGGTGAAGTTGTACAAGTTATTGCTTGTCAGGCTGATCAGGGGCAGGGATCCTGTCTGACTTGATGCTGAAGTGGTGCTTTTTCCATTTCCACTCGTCACACTGAACATCGTTCAGTAACTAGGAAACCTAAATCCACAGACAAAATGAAAAAAAGGAGCGAGAGCCTGTCTGAGAAACCTGGGGGTATAGCTCACTAAAAGGCAGAAACCATGTACTATGGAGAAGCTAAAACGCTGTATTTCTTTCTTTTTACAATCCCTGATCAAAAAAAGTTGATTTTAGAGAGGCCCAGATCCTGAGAAGTAAAGATGGGCAAGGTTTCACCAGTCTGCAAAATAACTGTCTATCAATTGTCGAACAGTTTCAGAATAATGTTCCTCGCCATAAAATAAAAACGTGAAATATTTAAACATATAGAGTACATAATATTATCAAAAGATTTCAGAGAATCTGGAGAAATCTCTGTGCGCAAGGGACAAGGCTTACAATCAGAACTGGATTTCTGTGATCCTCAGGCCTTTAGGTAGGACTCTATGGACAGCAGTAATGAGTCTCTCATGGAAATCGCTGCATGGGTTCAGTATCACTTCCGACTCACGAGTAAAGCCTGCATCTCCGATGGTATGGTGGTGCATTAGAAATGACAGATTGAACATTTGAACGTGCACCATCAATGCTGAAAGATATAGACAGGTTTTAGAGCAAGAAATGCTCCCATCCAGTGCTAAATAGTTTACTGCAGCTAGTCCAACACCATGGCTTTGTAGTACAAGAGTCCGGGTGCTGAACTGGTTGGCCTGCAATCCACTAAGCAATGCAACTGGTCTCATCAGTTCCCTGATGGTTATAGACTGTAGAAAAGAGGTGATGCTACATACTGCTAAACATGGCCCTGTCCCAACTTTTTGGAGACGTGTTCAAAATTACCTAATTTTATCCTTAGTGGCACATTTTCACAGCTCAAACATTTGATATGATTGTTGTTGTTGATGTTCGTTTGTGTTTATGAGAGTTGCAAATCATGGCATTCTGTTTTGCATTTATACACACAACTGTTTTGCAATTGTCTATGTTGTATGTTACATATGCACTAACAAAGTGTTCATTCATTAGAATCTGAAAATAGTTTAAGCTTTTTTTTTTCTTTTTTTTTTAATGAAAGAGCTAAGCTAACTTTAAACATTTGGAAAAGGTGCAGTACTGTAGTTAAATAAACCCTGGTTAAAATAAAAGTCCTGAAAGTAAACTAAGTTCAACTTTAACTGCAAGCACTGAATAAACTGTCACTTAAGGAGAAGGTGCTGAATAATCTGCTGTAGGAGAAGAATTGGAGTCGTCAGAGTGTGTCTAATCACAAGCAGTTCAAAACCCAGTGATGATAGCGATTGAAACCAATATCTGCGTATGGAATTAACATTGTAATTTAAACCTTGAGTGTGGTTGTAAAACTTTTTTTCTCTTAGTAACAATACAAGAAACCTGAATACTGCAACCTTGAATGTGTGAGTCAGTGGGGGTGAAATACTACAGGCTAGAAAATGAAAAGACAAAATTGCCTTCAAGGAGAATGGCAGTGACACGATCCTTCTAGGCAGAGAGATGTGGATGGCTGTTGGCACATTTTAATCAAAATCTTAGTCAAAACTAAAAATGTGATTTGAAAGTGTTTGGCCCCGCAAAACCTAAAATATTAAATATGCTATTTTGCAGGGGTCGATGCGCAGGATAGTCCAAATATAACTGCAGGGATCAAACTTGCGCACAACCAGAACTCCAGCAATAAACAAGATAAGGAACACACATTCTTACAGCCCCATGGCTAATATTGGTGAACCCCGGCTATCATATTTGGACGAGATATAATCATGGTTCTTGTAAACAGGATATTATGTTTATATGCAGCAAACACCAAAAAAATGGAATACTTGAGTTTCACGAATATTAACAGGATATTGATGTGCAGAGAAACGTACTCCGTCACAGCTGATCAAAATGCTCCCTATCGCGGGGCGGGCACGGCTCTCCGCTCCCTGTTCAGTCGCGCTAACACAACTGCACCCAAAAGTCATTTTCAGAGCCAATGAGCCTACAGAAGAAGGCAGAACGAGCTCCCGATCGTTGGCGGAAAACTCCCTAAACTCTTCAAAGTCTTTTAAGCAACATTTTGACTTTGTAATGCAAAAAGTCTGCTTCAAGTGAATACCAATATAAAAATTATTTCAAGCTGGATTGGCAGCAGACAGGAGACGCAGCCCGAGGTCGAGGTCATCCTAATCTTTGAAATGATGCTGTGAGTAGTACCATCAGCTGCGATGTTGTAGCACGTAAACTTATCAGCATCTTTGACCAGTGGATATTTCTCATGGCATATCTGCTGCACAAAGCACATTTGTTTTCTCATCAGTTTTGATCCCCCCCGCTGATACTGGCAGCAGTTTCCATCCTCCTGTATGTGGCTTAGCTTTAAGTAAATGTATCCCCCGTGCAGTGAAACACTGTTTTCCTGACTCGTTTGCTTGTGTGAGGCAGAGGAGAGAGTGAGTACAAGGTGGAAGGAAATGGGATGTATAATGGCAAGAGAAAAAGGAAGAGAAGCTGGAAGGAATAGTCCGAGTGTGAGAAACGGAGGGGAGCTTTGGGAGCTGAACATTATTTAGAGTAAATGAGGTCAGGACCTTGAGATATACACTGAATCGCAAATGTAGCTCCTCACATTTGCAGCTAGCTGTGTGTTTATGCACTTGTGTGTGTGTGTTTGTGTGTGTTGGCATCCGTCCATGTAGTCAATAGAATACCAACCAGGTCAATGTCATTTTCCCCAACACTTAAAGCCATATTTCAGCAATAAGGCCTCTTTATTCAGGGTAATAGGTTAAATTAATGCCTCATCCAAACACACGTGTATACCTCTGTCGCCGTGCTCCTCTATTTTTCCTCTCATCCCATGTTTTATCTCTTCCCTCCATCCTTTACTCCTCCTCTGTCATCGCGGGGTAATAAGGTCACTAAAATGCCGACCTTACATCGACTGCACCTTCCTGCATCTTTGCTCCAATCGGTTCCCTCCTATCGGTCTCCTAGGAAACAGACAGCCAATGGGAAAGCAGATCAGATAGCAAAAGGTGTTTTGCTGGTGTGGACTGCTGTACCACTGTCTAAACATAACCCACACAGACACACACATGTTTAATGTAAGCTTCTCTCTGTAACAATCACAGCACAGAGCTGCAGCATCCTTTTTTTGATTGTTTGTCCCTCATTATTTCCAGGTATGTGAATGGTTTCAAACAGACATGACATGATGAGATGGAAGACTGTGGGGTTCACCTCTTGGTTGTACGCTTACAAAGCCCCACCCCACAGTGGTGCTGTAAGGTTTTCATTTTGATGATAATCACAAATGTAGCATTATCTGCCTTGACTTTCTAAGCCAGAGTCATTGCTTGTGACCAAAGCAATAGACGGCACATGTTTACCCCACAGCATGCAATTGTAGAGCAACAGTTGTGTCACATTTTTGTTTTCTGTTAATAAATTGTGCATTAAAACAGTGTCTGTAGAGCTCTGAAACCATGAAAATCTGGGCTAACCTTGTGGTTGTCATTGAAAATATGTTTTTGCGCACAAACGCACACACGCACACACACACACACACACACACACACACACACACACACACACACACACACACACACACACACACACACACACACACACACCACTTATTACGCCCTTCAAGCATTTTTCTTTTAGAAATGGGATGCTAAAATTAAAAACCAGGATCATTTTTGTCATTGTGGCCCCTTCTTCATACATCAATATAGTCCCTCTGAACATTGTTAAACATCCCTCATAGTCTAAGAAGAGAGCAAAGTAATAAAAATGTTAATATGCTAAATTGACTCCTTTCACTATCACCGTTGCCTCTGAGGTAGGAGTTTAACAACAAGCGGCAGGTACTCAACAGATCAGGTTACATTACACTTTTCTGGCTCATTTTCAATATTTTATTCACAGCTTTTTAAGCTAAATGATACTAGATTCTCTTTTTAATCAGATAAAGACAAGGAGGTTAAGACAATTTTAAGCAGAGCAGGTTTATAACCTACCAGTGTTTTAGGAAACAGTAACCGGTATTATATTTTAGTTGCAGTCTTTAATAAGTTGCAGTCCTTTTCACTTTAATTTTTTTGTGATACAAATGCAAAACGTTGTGTATATGCCATGAATATTATTGCAGTCAGCTAGGGAAATCCGTCCATCCATCCAAAAATTACACTTTCAGATTTTGAACAGAGTACATGGTACACACTCAGTACATCTGTTTAACTGCACAAGTAGACATGGTCAAGATGCCCTGCTGAAGTTCAAGCCAAGCATCATATTGTAGAAGAAAGGTGATTTAAATGGTTTTGTGGTATATTTATTATACGTTTTTCACATAACCATCTCTAGGTTTTGCAGAGAATGAACTAAAGAGGACAAAATATCCACTGAGCTGCCGTTCTCTGGGTGAAAAGGATATTTTTATGCCAGAGGTCAGAGAACAATGGCCAGTATGCTTCAGGCTGACAGGAAGGCAACAGTAACTTAAATAACCATCATTACAACCAAAGTATGCATCTATGAACGTACAAAACATCTAACATTGAAGCAGATAAGCTACAGCAGCAGAAGAGCACACCAGGCACCACTCCTTTCAACTAAGAACAGGAAATTGAGTCTACAATTCACACAGGATCACTAAAACTTTACAATAGTAGACAAAACTGTCTTCTGGTCTGATGAGTTTCTGGGAGGGCCAGAATTTGGAATAAACTACACGAAAACATGCATCCATCCTGCACCATATCAATGGTTTAGGCTGGTAGAGGTGTGATGAGTGGGGGATATTTTCTTGGCATGCATAGGGCTTCTTAGTACCAACTGAGCATCATTTAAACACCACACCCAACTTGAGTATTGCTGTTGACCATGTCCATAACAAACCACATCACAAAGCTCATCTCAAATTATTTTCTTGAACATGACTAGTTCACTGTTCAAATGGCCTCCACAGTCACCAGATTTAATTCAATAATGCAATGTTTCCAGCAGCTTGTTGAAACTACGCCACAATGAATTAAGGCAGTTCTGAAAATGAAAGTTGGTCCAATACAGTACTAAACAGTGTACCTAATGATGTGCCCAGTGAGTGTGCAAAGTACACTGCACAGTCAACACGCAGAGATTATAAAATTGGGGCGATCTTAAAATTTTAATTTTTGGACAGCTACACAAAACCACTTTTTTTTTTTTTTTTTTTAAATCACACAGATTTTCTGCTATGTGGGTTTCACAAGCCGTCTCTTGTGTTTACTTTCTAATGTTTAAATCCAACCATGGCTGTCATGTTGAATTTGAAAAGAGCTGCTCCTTATCAGGATGCTGCACTCCCTTTCCACCACCTCCTGCCTGAACCTGTCACGAGTCTCTCTGAGGACAAACAGATGCCAGCTAACCTTGTCCTTGTGCTAACTGTGCTAGTTGCCACTAAAGCACTGATGTTACGAGACTTCCTGAGGGCTGACTTCCACAAATCACAAGGGTGTTGTCTCCCGACGTCCATCATATGTTTACCAACGCTTCCCATTCCTTGCTTAGGTCCTTGAAATGCCAGAGTTCAGTGGCAAACCGTGGCAGCGCTAAGCTTAATGTGGCTGAGTTATGTTGACAGAAACATGACTCCCTCTGTTACCTCTAAAGCCTCCAGCATCCCCGACACCTTCCTACAAAACAAGGTGACATTTCAAGATGAATGATATTTAGGAGCTTTATTTTGAGAAATGAAATTAGCCAAGGTTAATGAAAGAAAAGCAAGTCCAATCAGGGCATTGATTTTCAGGAAGAAAGCAACTATGCAGAGATCAATTTGGAGTCATAAAAAAAGACCATAAATAAGGGAGCTCACAACACAGAGCAGTGTATGCGCCTTCATGCACTATAACAATACTACATTACAAGAAAAAACCTAACCTTTTATCCAACTTCATATCTTCTCTGACAGGTCAGCATTTTACTTGAACCCTTAAGTCATCATGCCGGCTGCAGAGAAACACTATTCAGCTGTCACCTGGTAAGCAACAAGCTCAACCACTGGAAAATTGCTACCTGTCCTTGTCAGTCTTTTTCTCCTCTGTACACTGCTTTTACACCTGTGTAATAAGATGTAAGAAGCGCAACATCAACCAAGTATTCAAAACTCTATGGATGGATATGACAGATGACTGATAAATGTAAAGTTAAAAATCAGGAGACAGCTTAGCTTCACATAAAGAGCAGAAACAAGGGGAAGCAGGTACTCAAATGTGGACCTTGTAGTCATAGCCAAGGGGGCCACAAAAGCAGCTTGTAAATGTGCGCATATATACAGATGGGGACCATTTATACCAATGCAACAAGAATATGATCTTTATTACTCCTTCAAACATTATCTATGGGCCAGTAGCAAGTTTGATACATTACACTGGCAAAGGTATTAGTACACAGGTGGTCTAATACTTGTTGTTCCTTTTAGCATATGCTGAAATGATATTGGCATATTTTTCGTGGCACGCTTCTTTGAGGGTGCAATGAACCATTTCTGTTGCAGTGTTACTCTGCTTATTAGCAGTGTTGGGTGTAATTGTATTGCATTTTTATTGACACAGTAATGTGTTTTTCTTCCTGCGAACTTGCGCTACAGTCAGCTGATTAGAGGTCATGTGTAGGAGGAGAAAAATGTCCTTGTGTCCTTTTTTGCAATAAAAATAAAAGTAAAGTGTAAATTATGTCCAGGACAGAAACAACTGCTTCTTTGCTTTGTGTTTATACGTAAAAACTGAAATAGATATTGTTTGTATGTCCTCATCAGGATAGGGCTTCGTGTTAGTGTGTGGGTCTGTCGCCTAATATTTATATTGTTAAATGGTCATTATTCTAACTATTATGAGCACAGTCCTCATATCTGTGCAATGCTAAGCCCAAACTAGCTAACCAGCTTTGAGGGACTCTGGCACCAAAAAGTTTGATAACTGCTAGTCTGAGGATCAGGCATCACAAAAGGGAATTAGCTCATTAAACATGTTGTGCACATCCAATCATGCAAATAGCAAAGTAAGTGACAGTGTTGTTTACAAATGAACTATACACATGCACAAGCAGAAGCGCCAGGTACAAGTACAGCTCACTGAGTTGTACTACAAAACAAACTAGTTGTAGTTATATTAGCCCAAGTCACCATCCAGCCTAGATATAGTTATGAGAGGGTATTTTGTCATCTTTAGAGAGAACCAGGGTAGCCCTCGCCTTAAGTTTTCACTATTTGTTCTTAGATAGGCTAAGAACCACTTGGCATTGCTTTCATACTTTACTGCAGAAAAGTCTTGAGCCACTCATGTAGAAAAATTTGAAATAAGTGCAAAAATTTATTAAATGTACAAAGATATGAATATATCTTTATTCTCCAACACAACCTGAACTCTCTTTCTTTAATCAGACTGACTTAAGAATGGCCTCACAACAACCACCCTTCCACTGAGACCATTTCTGATGAGTAGATGCACAGTACATGGAGCAACTGAACCAGATGCATCTCTTGCTGGATTGTTTTCCTATTTCATAAGAACATTACTTTTAGATACTAATAATCTTCTGTAGATCTTTTTTTTTTTTGTCCTGTTACTTCCAGTTCCTCTAAAGTTTTTCAGCTTGTCATCTCTTTCACCACTTTGGGAATCACATTATTGGTGTGAAAAATACTATTTTATCCCTATCAGACTGTGTTACTTTTGCAGTATTTTGTAGATTCAACAAAGAAATGAAACAAATCGTGATTTTGTGACAGGCTGACTTTTACTTTAGTTTTGCTTCAGTGCTTCATAGGTTAGTGTTGCCAAGTGGCTTAGCAAAATAATAATAATAATTCCTCTGAAAATGGTCAAGTTCAAACACTAGACTGAAAATGAGTGAAAAGGCAGCCAATGTCTATGTCAGCAAGCCTGCAAAACTATTGTTCAAGGTCCTTTAAAAAATCAAGAAAGTGTGACTCCTTGAAAGCAGAAGGGGGGGAGTTAATTCAAGACTTTCTCACAGTACTATAATTAAAGGACAGATAAATGCGTAGTATCCAAAGAAGTGTGGAACTGTTTCCAGTCCTTTATATTTCTTAGTCATTAAAAAATAGCTAAACTGCACTAACCATATTTTAACATATATGTGCCAACAGATCATCTAAGTAATAATATAACCACCATATTTAAGATGAGACAATATTGTGCTTAAAAGTGAGATTCTGGTGAAAGATTTATGTTTAAATGTCAAACTTCAAAGTCATCTGGTATCAGAGAGAAGAAAGACAGACATGAAGCATGAAAAACCCTTCTGTGACCAAAGGCCCAATAAGATCCACATCAATAGACCTCCTTAATTTAAATAAGAAATACATAGCCAGCAAAGTAAGAATGAAGGAAATTCCACGCCCGTGAGCTATACATCTTGAGAAGAATAGACTTCTTCTACTGCCAATTTAGTAAAGCCTGCGCAGCAAATTTCACACAACCATTTTGTGCTCTGCTGATAAAACACTCTGAAAGCCCAATGACACAGACAATGCCTTCAGATAGGAAAAAGCCACGTTTTGTCCCCATCCTTTTCATCAATGTCCCAAATACAACCAAGCCTAACTGAACAGTGGAACAGAAATAGCCAACAAAAACTCGGGCATCGAACACCCACACACACATGCGCGCGTGCGCGCACACGCACACACACACACTTCAAACAAATTGCCTGGCATGTGTGGCTGAAGCAGTCCTGCTAAAAATCTGATCATGTTTTGGGTTATTGAATGACTCAAGCTGTGGGCGCATCACTGCTCTAAATGCTACTCGTGATTAGGTCTATTAGGCGTGTGAAGAGGATCTGACACAATGGCACTAGAACCCCGCACCTGTCGCCCTCTCATCCACACCCCACTCAATTTCTGTCAATGAATGTAGCTCACTTCATTTCCATGTTCCACTCAAGCTCTTTATTGATGAATAAAAAGACATCACTGGAAAATAAATGCTTGCTTTTATAGCCCCATGCATGGGAAAATGAGATGGATTATTTAGTGTGAATCACAGGCCTCCACCTCATTGAGTTTTACTGATCTTGTGAGCTTTCATTTTGATTAAGGGCTCACATCTGGAAGCTTCATGATGTACCCAGCGTCATCAATTCCACCAGCAGAGCACAGAATGAATTCACAAACCCTGGTTGGTAGACCTCATCCCTTGGCAGCCTTTCTGGGGACCAAAAGAAAAGATTGATAAATTAAAGGGCACTTTGAGAAGTTGCCTTAGAGTCCCAACTGCTTTTCATGCCAACCCCATCCAGTACCTCTACACCCAGTGGCTCATTTAAACAGGCAGGCATTTTGGTAAAAACAGCAATGATATGGGGAAACTGTTTTTTATGAGCTTCACACTGTTCACTAAACTCTAAAAAGCAAAAGTGTAATAACCACAGGTGTGTACATCTTGAAGTTTGGATTTGAATATTCAAGGACTCTGTCTGGAGTATGTAATGTGTCCTTTAAGAATCCTATATGGCACACAAACAGTTTCACAAAAATCAAAAGAATGAAGGATTAATCACCCTAATCAACCCTAATCACCTCTTAAAGGAATTAGGTACGAGAAAAAAAATGAAGCTTTCAATACTACTACTTTTATAGAAATGTGTCGCCTACATAGCCCTCATTTTCTAGTGTAGCTACCAAAGAAGGGGGGAAGAAGCATTTTAGCAAACTTTTTTTAGCTGAACTCTTTGATCCATAATTTTTACCATCCAACTGCTTGATTTGTTTTGAACCTTCACATGAGATTAGTGAAGCTGTGACACCATGGGTGTAGTAGGTTGCTGGGTTTATAACAACCCAGTGTTCACAATAATTTTGTTATTGTAAAAAAGTAAATAATTCAAATGTAAAAATTTGTCAAGAGAAATGTCAGCTGGATGAGTCTATTAATCCAATTTTCCAATTGGTCCAATTTCACTGCAGGCAACTGCATGTGACCAATAAAACCTTCATTCATTCATTCATTAAGTCATTGAGTAAGTCAGCCACTTAATTAAGACTATTTTATAAGACACGGTTATCAGCTGGGCCAGATAATCCAATGGCCAGCCTGAGCATGTGCAAAGAGGCCCACGCACAACACACCATATATAAACAGAACATATGTATTTTAATCATAACAGTGTTATAGCACAATGTTATATCTTATTAAGTTTTAATCTGTTAGTTGCTTCCTGTTTTATTTTGTTACTCCTCTGTCTCTTGTGATTTGCTTTTACTTTTACTTCCTCTGTTGTCTTAATTAGTTTCAGCTACAACATCTTACTGTACTGTTTTCCATCTCCCTGATTACCTAATGAGTCTATTTAAAGCCTCGGTTTGCTTTAGCTATTTGTTGTGTCATCTTGTGTTTTCCGTTTCCTTTTCCTTGTGTGTCCATTCAGTAGATTGATGTTTTTTGTCATCTTTTGGATTATTTGCTTCACCTCAACAAAGGTGTCCCAGTAATATTTCTACTTTACTTACATTTTTTATTAGATAAAAAAAATGTTTAGTCCTTTTCTAAGTAGATACATCCCAAAAGAGAGCTTTTCCTGAGAAAAGCTCTCCAAGCTCTACTTGCACATTAATTATTTTTCCAACAATCGTTTATTGTTGCACCACTTGAGGTTGTGAACAGGTGCAACAGATAGAGGGAGAGAAGTGATACTCACAAATGACACTGAAATGTGGAAAAGGAGGAGATTGTCGGGGGGAGACAGACGGTGAGAGGAAGAAGACCACAACAACAGGTGTGTATGTACACATTAAACATGGTTTCCTTATAAAAAAAAATATTCTGTGTATATGCATCAACACATATCTGTGTGATATGTGAAATTACAGAAGAAGGGGAGGGGGAAAAGCCTGATCATTTAATCAAGCTGGTGAGTGCCCAGGGGTTTTTAGCTTGAACATCCAAGCATCCACTTAGTATTCATCCTCAAGCTGACATTGCCTCCATGATTTCTGTTGGCCACGGCCCAACCAATTTGTTCCAAGCAGCTCAAGTGAATCTTTGTCATTTTAAGTCAACACTGATGCAAAGTCATGCCAACGTACTGATTTTGTTCAGATTTTAAGAGTGGGGTCAGGCAGCACCGAATACATGGCACCACCATTATTATGGATCCACCACACAGCTTGACATTTCTTAAAAACAGTTTGATAACAGCATTAGGCACGCCTGCTCATTTTTGGCAGACCTTTTCCCATTGCCCTTTTTCTGTCTTAGTTTTTCAAAGATCAGTCAACTCAAAATATATATAACAAATTCAAAGTCTAGAGAAAGGCAAATATGTTATCTGAAAATGGGGGGAAAAGTAGAAAATAGGGCATAAAGACACAGTTTAAACAGTTTCAAAAACTGAAGCTAGACTGGTCCTGCTGTAAACTGGCATCATTGTGCATTGTACTCAATATACTACAGAAACTGATATTTGCCATAAAGACCTTTTTCTGCATCTGCTGTTTTTAACAAAGGTCATACGTATGCTCAGTAAGGAAGATGTGCATTCACTCATCTGTCTGCTTTCAAGTGCTTGGCTGATAGTCTATTCTGTCCATCACTTCCACTTTCCTACGGTGTAAAACTCAATGCTGACGTCATTGCTATAGTCTATCATCTTTCTTCCAGCCTTCGTCAAACCAATTAAGCTCCAATCTGTGTACTTTAAATCACACTGCTCATCCGTCATTGTCCCCTGCAGACTCCTTCATGCAACCCATCACCGCCTTACGCAAATCACTTCATCAAAGTCTCCATCTTATCTTCCCCACCACCAGTGTTTAGATTCAGGGGGGTCTTACCCTAATTCCTATCACCAAATAGCATAATTGAATTCTGTATATCAATAAATCATGTTCATTTCCTTCTAATAATTTCTCCTTACTGAGACAGAGAAACAAAGAAACTAATAAAAAATGTCTTGTCTGTGTAAAGACTGATCAGACAAGAACCAAGAACCCAACATAAAACTGACCCACCCATCTATCCCCGACCCAAAAGCGATTATACATTAACAGCACTTTGGTATCCCGCATCTCATTTTACATTCACTCAGGGAAATTCTATATTTCTGCTAGCTTTATGTTCTTTTCCGAGACTGAATAGTGATCCAGTTACTCTCATGGGGAACAAGAGCATTATCACACCATCACCATGCAGCTACCCCGTCTTTCCTAATCCATCTAACAGCGCCCTCCCACCGCCTTGCTCCTCTTTGACAACTTTAAAGCTCTACCTTACCCATTACCCTTGGGCAAGAGCTGCCCTTCCCTGGACCACACTGACATTCAGATGCTATTTAGAGCCATTAGGCCACCAAGGTCAGCACTTAACTTCCATTTTCACAGCCTCCGGCATTACACCCCCCCC